>PITA01018789.1:0-40084 GCA_004023965.1 Spilogale gracilis
GGAAACGAAACAACAGAGACTTTGAACACAGAAACAAACTGAGGGACTTGGAGGGAGGGGGGTGGAGGGATGGGAGAGCCTGGTGGTGGGTACTGGGGACACCTAAAGCGGGGAGCACTGGGTGTGGGGAATGGGGAATGAATCTTGAAACACTGGAAAAAAAAAATTTAGTAACAATAAAAAAAAAAAAAAAAAAAAGAATGTAGCCTTTCCTCTTAAATATTCTTCATGATCTTTTTGTGAGATTATATCTTGAGAAGAGTTTTATATTACTTCTTCCAGGACCTACCTTGGATATTACTGTCCAAAGATCAATTTTTATGTTACATTCTTAATTGAAGATGTATCAGACCATGAGGGTATATAATAACAAGGCGAACATAAACAATGTTTCTTGTTGTCTGTACAAACCAATGGGCAACTTTTTTCTGGTCTATCTTCCATGAAAGGTAAGTTATTTGAGGATCTTGGTTTTGTGGGGGGAGTTTAAATGCTAGCTCTCTGCCTCACACTGACCCATGAATTGCAGGCATAAAAACTCATGTCCCTAGACTAAAAATCCTGAGGTTCTCAACAGCACACTCATTCCTAATGTAGCTGCACTGTAACTACACTTGCTAGTCATTCTGGTATTCTAATGTTCAGTATTGGGGCTCCTGGGTGGCTCAGTTGGTTAAGCAACTGCTTTCGGCTCAGGTCATGATCCCGGAGACCCAGGATCGAGCCCCACATCGGACTCCCTACTGGGTCCTGGGATTGAACCATGCATCAGGCTCCCTGCTTGGCGGTAGGCCTGCTTCTCCCTCTCTCACTCCCCCTGCTTGTGTTCCCTCTCTGGCTGTGTTTCTCTCTGTCAAATAAATAAAATCTTTTTTAAAAAAGTGGTTTTAACTATGGAGTGAGATATCACTAGGATATGTTTTTATATATTTTTAACCTTCAAAATTTGAAAGTGTTTACATGTTCAAGAATTACAGTAATTAAGATAGTTCTAGTAAATAAAAAAGATATAAAGTTTAATATATACAGAAACAAATGGAGGCACTACATTCAAGTGATAACAGATAAAATAATTAACTTTTGTAATTTTTACACATAATAATCTAAATATTGTATGTAAACATAATACCCTTAATGAGTTACCCTTAATGAGTTATAGTCTAAGGTTAAAAGAAAAATTTTGAAATCTAGTTACAATGTTCTTTTTTGATAATAGTATTTCTGTGGTAAATGTGAAACAATTTTGCATGTATTATATGACAACACAAATGAGTACATATATTGATGTTGTTAGAGAAATCAGCATTTTGGGGCACCTGAGTGGCTCAGTTGGTTAAGTGTCTAACTCTTGATTTCAGTTCAGGTCATGATCTCAGGGACCTGAGATGGAGCCCCGCACTGGGCTCCTCACTAGGCCTGGAGCCTGCTTGAGATCCTCTTTCCCTCTCCTTCTGCCCCCCACCCACTCTTGCCCTCACTCTCACTCTCTCCCTCTTTAAAAAAAAAAAAAATCAGCGTTCTGACTATGGAAGAAGGAGAAGGAAGAAGAAACGTGGAATGGACAAAAATAAGAAAGAATCCTATAAAGCTTCATCTAAAATTATCAGTATGAATTCATGATTTATAATTCTTGATTCTTAGCTCTATCCATGGAAAGGGCCCCAAGAAGTAATGATACCCAATAGTAACGAGTATACTAATTGTCGAGATCTTGCTTTCCTGATGCCTTCCCCTACTGTTCTCTCCTTGTATTGATATAGAGAAAGCTGAAGAAATATACACCAAAGAGTTTGCACTGATAATGGAGTAGGGAGGGTGGGCAGCAAGGAGACTGGAAAAAAAGGAAGTGAACATCTTTATATAAATTAACTTGTTACCAAGACCAAGCATTACTTGTAAAATTCAAAAATTCTAATACAATGAATGAAAACAATATTCACAAAATGAAAAGAGAAACACATATGCGTCTTTTAAGCAAGTAAGCAAAATAAACCCCGCTCTATTTTTTTATTTAAAATTTGCATTAGTACTAGGGAAGGCACTTGTGATGAGCCCTGGGTGTTACATGTAAATGATGAAATACTAAATTCTACTCCTGAAACTAATATTACACTGTGAGTTAACTAACTGGAATTTAAATTAAAAAAAAAACAGAAATAAACAAAATAAATAAATAAAATAAATTTTTTAATAAAATGTATTTCAAATTAAAATTTGGAATATGCTTAATGAGTTGTTCCGTGCCATTCAAAGACAGAAAGACAATTTCCTCTATTCGTGCCTCTCTGAAGTCATAAATAACCTTATGGTGCGTACCTCTACATGTCATTTTCTCCATCATAGAAATAGCTAGAATTTATTGTTTTATGGTGTCTGATTGGGGTCCAGTTTTAGTTTCTTCTATATAGCTGACACCATTTCTTTTTATTTTTAAAAAAATATTTATTTATTTTGAGAGATAGTGTGTGTGCAAGAAAGGGAGCGGGGTATAGGGAGAGAATCTCAGGCAGACTCCCACTGAGTACAGAGCTCATGTGAAGCTCAATTTCACCACCCTGAGATCATGACCTGAGTCAAAATCAAGGGTTGATGCTTAACTGACTGAGGCACCTAGACACCCTTAGCTGGCACAATTTCTTTTTTTTTCCCCCCTCTAAATACATTCCTTAATAAATTCCTGAACCTTTTTTCCCCATGAGCAGCCCAGGTCACTGGAAAGAAAGCTCTCTCTGAGGTTCTGCTAGCAACCTATTCAGTGGACGAATATTATTGACGCTTGTACTCATATATTGGCTGGGAATAGTGTTCCTGAGGATAGCTAGACTCCAGGGTGACCAAAACCAAATTTTCTACTTACATCTGATGGGTTAGATGTAAGTAGATATATTTTTTATGGCTTACTGTTTTAGGCTAGAAACATGAGCAGGTACTTCCTATATTAGTTTTCTATTGCTGTGTAACAGGTCAGCACAAACTTAAAGACTTAAAACAACACACATTTATTACCACTTAATTTCTGTGGGTCAGGAGTCTGGGTGCAGGCTCGCTGGGGCTTCGGCAAGCAGCGATTAAAATGTTGGCTGGGGCTCAGTCTCATTCAAGGCTTGTCTAAGGAAGGATCCACTTCCTCACTCATGATTTTGTTGGTAGCATTCAGTGCATTCAGTTCCTTGTGGTTGTAGGAAGGAGAGCTTCATATTTTTGCTCTCCATTGACTGGAGGTCACCCTCAACTTCTAGATGCCACCCACAGTTCTCTGCCATGTGGCCTTCTCCACAGGCAGTTCAAAATATGGCGGCTTGCTTCTCCAGAGCCACCAAAGGAGAAAATCAATTAGAACAAAACTGTTAGTAAATGGGATGAGAGCGGCAATCCCTCACTTTTGGCATAGTCTGTTCATTAAAAGCAAGTCACAGGTTCTGCCCATATTGAAAGAGAAAGGATTATACAAACCTAGGAACATCTGTTACTGGTAATCACAGAGGGTGGGGAGGGTCGTCTTACAAAGTCTGTCTGCCATACTTCCTATGTTACAAGGATTGATTTATTTGTGTGCTTACATATTTTTGGATCCTATAACTGTATTATATTGTATAATAAGGGGTTAAGAGGTTAACTCATGTCTGGGTTCAAGTTTCAGTTTCAATATCTCCAACTTCATATGATCTTAGGTCAGTATCATAACCTTTGTGTCTCAGCTTCCTCATCGTTAAAATCAATGTAGTAAGAGTATCACCCTCATAGAGTTGCTCTAAGGATAAAATAATACTAATAATTTCAATGCATTAGAATAGTGCCAGGCACATATTAAGTGCTCAAAAAACTTAATGAATATAAAACATAAGTATGTAATAGGAAATATTTAAAGGTAATTTAAAAATAAATGTAAATAAATAAAGTTCTAATGAGTTCTTCCCATCCTTCTGAAAATGGTTTTATATGCCTTCTGTGATCTGCAGACTCCACTTGGAAATCACTGTATGCGCTAGCGTGTAGACTACGGAATTCTGACAATAATCCCATTCATGAAGTAGAGTAGACATTCATTTACATAAAATCACAGAATTCTAAAGCTGGAAGAAAGCTTCTGAGCCATTTTCCCCAACCTCTCCTGTTTTACGGATAAAGAATCAGAAATCTGGAGAGATTAAATGTTCTGCCAGAGGTTACATGGTTCCAGAATAATGGAAGAAATAGAGGGAATCTCCCCTGGAGCTCAAAGGAAGGAGCCTGGAGACAAAAGACAGTCATACTTTATCCTGCCTACAGTAGAACAACGTACACACAATTTAGCACTGTCATAATGTACCAGTATGGTCCAGCAAATATCTTACCAATTTGGGGGATAGCCATTTTAGATACCCTCATGTCTGAATTCTATATTAGATTTAAAAAAAAAAAAAATCCTCTTTAGAAAACCCAGAAGAGAAGTCGTGTTGAGTTGGTGGGTATGAGACATATTTACTGGGGATAATCCCCATAAAAAAAGAATAATTAAATACTACTTAATCATAGTGGGTTGATAGATAACACACTAATATTATGTGAGTCCAATGGGCATTGTCAGAAGATTGGAGTCCCCATTTAGGGTCCTACTTAATTATACTTTCTATCATGGCAGAGGCTTTGGCGCCTTTTGTTAATCAGTATCACTCGAAACCACTGTGGGACATTCAGCCAATCAGACCGCTCAATTACTGTGGTTGAATGGTCCTGACCTCATGAATATGAATAGAGGACATACACAATAGAGTGGTACTTTTAATGACAATGAAACTGCCATGAGGGATGAAAGAAAGTGTGGGCTTAAAAAAATAATTAAAATTGCAATGAGAAAAATCATAATTAGCTGTGAGGATTACATATATTTGTTAAAATGTTTCTCACTTGCCTTTTGGACAAAGAGCCCGAGGGAATCATTTTATACTTCATTTCCTCTCGATCTGGATGTCCCAGTTGCTGACAGCTGGATCTATCGTGCTTTAAATAATATAAAGATCCATGTAAATATTTGGAAAACAGAAACAAAAGGATGAGAGTTCACGCAGGTTCTTAAACCATGTGTCATGAGGTTTAACTGCAGGTGTAAAACTTGAATGGTGCCCCATCATATGTCGCAGTTCAAAGGCAGCACAACGTGACGGGTGTCACTCAAACCCTTGGACACCAAACATTGTGAAGGAAGAGACCATAGAAAATGTGTAACATTTTGTTGCTTCACCCTCTTATTCTACTTTCGCTTCTCCCACAAAGTGCTACGCTTTTGCTTACCGAGATGCAAAACAGAAAAGAAAAAAAAAAAAAAGAGCAAAATGGCATAAAATCATTTGAGAAAGGTAAAGCAAAAGGAATACAGATCATAAATGAAGGCATGGATGAAGTCAAACGTGCACGAACATATGTGCAAACGTACACACAGTGACATTTTACATAGAAGGGTTGGTTGGTATGATCTGAAATCATCCAAGGAGTTCCAGAAGATATGAGGGCTGAGTAAGGAAAGCAAAGGCTTCACAGAGACATTCACGGATGCCTCTGAAAATCTGAAAATGATCTTCCTTAACCATAGCATTCATCCCCACCAGTTTGTCTTCTAGCGATCTCTCCCTGGTTGTTCCCCTTGTACGATGGACACCTAGCGCGTCCTAGAGCGAACCTGCACGTCTTGAGAAAGCTACAGGGCTTCCTGAAGCAGGTGCAAGTAGGACAGAATACCCGCTTGGAGCTCAGCCTCCAAGTCTGTGGCAAATGAGAATCTGGCAGTTAGGTTAGTTAACATTAAATAAGGGAAAATGGAAGAGGAAGACCCCATTGGTAGAGACTTCAAAAGCGAAAGATTTGAATATCAAAGGATTAAGAAAGCCCCTAGGGGAAATGAATGAAGCTCTTGAATATTTCTGCAGAAATGACCTGTATCTTACTATGAAAGTCAAATGTGAGAGATTTCTGACAACGCTATTATATAATTTTATCAGAAAAGAGTGCCAAATAATCAACACAAGACTTCTTTTTCTGTTCGGTAAATTAGTGCCTCATTTCTAAATATGTTAAATATTTGAGGAAATAAACGCTTAAAATAATTTTAATTTCATTTTTTTGAGATAAAATTTCTATCCATCCTCTCAACCCCTGACATTCTTCCATCCCCCACTGCTACTCAGTCACCATAATCATTTACTAGAAAATTTTGGTCTTTGATCTAAAAGGTTCTTTTTTAGTATTAATTATTGCTAATCATAAATGCATATATGTGCTTGTACGAGTGAAGCCTTATTTTCCAGATTCCGGGAGCGAAACATGATGAGATATATGATTTGTAGTATGCCTAAGGTTAAAAACAAAAATGAAAACAAAACAAACCAAACAGTTGCTCAACTTTGAAAAGTCGCATTTATTCCTACTAACAAACCTGGATTGTAGAACGAAGACACAGTGAGATGTAAAAAAACAGAAACAAAAACAAAAAATTGTTCTTGCAACAAGCACAACTATGATTTCCATGCAGTTATGTTTTTATTGTAGCTCTTTAATGTAAGTTAATGGTTTCTCATCAGAGCCTAAATATTAGGTAAGCAAGCTCTATATCAGACTGATGTGTTTAGGCTCAAATGACCAACCGTTAGATAATTTTGTTTATTCCAAGAATGGATTTTAGAGTTTGTAAAGCAGTATTTCCCAGAAATACTAGTTCCAAAAGGTCATCTAGGACAAAATGGGGACAGGGGAAATGGTGCATAATCAAACAAGTCTGAGAAAGAATGAATGGTATTAGAGATTCTCAGTGCACGTGAGCTGCTAAGTAAGAGTTTGGGTAAATCAGTATAGCATGGTATCCAGAGTCCAAGTACCTGGGCTTTAAACTGGCTTACTAGCTGTGTGCCTCCTTAGAATAAGCTATTAACAACTTATAATAGGTACTAACATGCTGAGAAGAAGCTGCATGAAAATTTCCAAACTGTAGTTCCTAAATAGATGTGCCTGTCATAAGAACTTGTAAAACTTTTTCAAAAAGAAAATACCCCTCCTTCACACCAAACTGATTCAGTGATGTGCAATGGGCATAATTATTTGAATTTTAGAAAGTTTCCTAGGTGAGCCTGAAATGGTTCTTAACCACCATTGGGAGCAGTGGTTTTCAAGATGCTCCCAAATAGATATTACCTGGGACTTACTAGAAATGCAAATTCGTGGTCCATACTCCAGAACTATGGTTAGAAACTCTGTTGTGCGGACTGGCAACCTCTTCCTCTGAGTGATTTGGTTTAAGAACCACTGATACGGGGGAATGAGTAGAACTGACTGCCCTTCCATCATTTTTCCATATGCTGAACTTCTCTCTGCTGATTTCAGAACGATGTGATACATTTCAGGTAGATTTCAGTGAGTCCTGGTAGTATCCCCTTGAAAAGAAGAGTGGCTTTTCCATCTTGGCAATTAAGTTCAGAGCCAATGGTTTTAGAAAACAACTGAGCTGGGATCAAAATTAGTATTGTATCTACAAGGATCTGCATTTAAAAAGAAAGCGACCCGAGGTGGTTTTGTACCCCGTAAACTTAGCAAAACTGGAACGCTGTATCTAAGATCCCCTTTCCTGGTATGGCTGTAGGTTTGGGCAAGCCACAGGAAAAACCTGCATAAGGTGGAGAAAATAGATGTGAATGGCAACCATCACTCTCTGAAGGTCCAGGGAGGATGTCGGGTGCTTCTGAAGCCCTTGTACGTTGTAGCATATATTGGCCTGCCTTGCTGGCAGAGGCCAGTAGCTATGGGACTAACTAAGTATAGGGACCATGCCTCCCTGAATCTCCTCCTCAGCTTCTCCAGGCCTGGGCCAGATGGTGTGTGCAGCTCCTTGGTGAAGGTCTCAAACTTCTTCTAATAGGTCATCTGCATCCCCGGGGTTCAAGATATAGGTCCCACTTTATTTCCACTCTCCTCTGCTTTATATTCGCTCCTTTTCGACATTGTCTGTCTCGCTGTCCTGCGTTGACCTGAGTCCCTCCCTGCTTAATGCAGAGGCCATTTACATTCTCCTTGAGAACCCACTGGAGCCTCTTGTCCTTGACCCCCAGCAGCCCCATTCCAGACTTGCACTTTCTGGAGGATGTGCAGGAGGGTGTTCTGTATGTACATTGGTGTGTATTTTCTTTTATTATTATTATTATTATTATTATTATTATTATTTTATTTTTTCAGTGCTCCAAGATTTATTGTTTATGCCCCACATCCAGTGCTCCATGCAATACGTGCCCCCAGTACCCACCACCAGGCTCTCCCATCCCCCCACCATCTACCCTCCAAGACCCTCAGTTTGTTTCTGAGTCCAAAGTCTCTCATGTTTCGTTTCCCTCCATTAATTAACCTACTTCCCATTTCCTTTCCTTCTCCTACTACCCTCTATATTACCCCTTATGCACCACAAGTAAGTGAAACCATATGATACTTGACTTTCTCTACTTGGCTTGTTTCACTCAGCATGATCTCTTCCAATCCAGCCCATGTTGGCACAAAAGTTGGATATTCATCCTTTCTGATGGAGGCGTAGTATTCCATTGTATATATGTGCCACATCTTCTTTATCCTTTCATCTGTTGAAGGGCACCTTGTCTCTTTCCATAGTTTGGAGATTGTGGCCATTGCTGCGATGAACATTGGGGTACATATGGCCCTTCTTTTCACCACATTTGTATCTTTCGGGTAAATACCCAGCAGTGCAAATGCAGGGTCATAGGGTAGCTCTATTTTTAATTTTTTAAGGAATCTCCACACTGTTTTCCAAAGCAGCTGCACCAACTTGCATTCCCACCAACAGTGTAAGAGGGTTCCCCTTTCTTTGCAGCCTCTCCAACACTTGTTGTTTCCTGTCTTGTTAATTTTGGCCATTCTGACTGGTGTAAGCTGGTATCTCAGTGTGATTTTAACTTGAGTTTCCCTGATAGCTAGTGATGATTTTCATGTGTCTGTTACCCATTTGTATATCTTCTATGGAGAAGTGCCTCTTCATGTCTCCTGCCCATTTTTTGATGTGTTTATCTTCTTTTTGGATGTTGAGTTTGAGTAGTTCTTTATAGATCTTGGATACCAGCCCTTTGTCTGTCATTTGCAAATATCCTCTCCCATTTTGGTGGGTTGCCTCTTTGTTTTGTTGACTGTTTCCTTTGCTGTGCAGAAGCTTTTGATTTTGATGAAGTCCCAAAAGTTCATTTTCGCTTTTGTCTTCTTTGCCTTTGGAGATGTGTCTTGAAAAAAGTTGCTGTGGCCAATGTCAAAGAGGTTACTGCCTATGTTCTCTTCCAGGATTTTGATGGATCCCTGCCTCACATTGAGGTCTTTCATCCATTTCAAGTTTGTCTTTGTGTGTGGTGTAAGAGAATGGTCCAGTTTCATTCTATACACAGCTGTCCAATTTTCCCAGCACTATTTATTGAAGAGACTGTCTTTTTTTCCACTGGATATTTTTCCCTGCTTTGTTGAAGATGATTTGACCATAGATTTCTAGGTCCATATCTGAACTCTCTACTCTGTTCCATTGGTCTATTTGTCTGTTTGTAGTATTAAACAGAAACTAGACAGTACCATGCTATTGTGGTAATCACAGTTTTGTAATAAAGCCTGAAGTCAGGTAATTCGATGCCCCCAGCTTCGTTTATCTTCTTCAACAATTCCTCAGCTATTCGGGGTCTTTTTGGTTCCATATAAATTTTAGGATTCTTTATTCCAATGCTTTGAGGAATGTTGGTGGAATTTTGATTGGAATGGCATTGAAAGTATAGATTGCTCTGGAGTATAGACATTTTAACAATGTTTATTCTTCTGATCCATGAGCATGGAATGCTCTTCCATCTTTTTGGGTCTTCTTCAATTTCTTTCATGAGTGTTCTGTAGTTCCTCAAGTACAGATCCTTAACTTCTTTGGTTAGGTTGATTCCTAGGTATCTTATGGTTTTTGGTGCTATAGAAAAAGGAATCGATTCTCTGATTTCCCTTTCTGTATTTTCATTGTTAGTGTATAAGAATGCAACTGATTTCTGTGCATTGATTTTGTATCCTGCCATAGTACCAAATTGTTGTATGAGTTCTAGTAGTTTAGGGATAGAGTCTTTTGGGTTTTCCACATAGAGTATCATGTCAGCTGCAAAGAGAAAGAGTTTGACTTCTTCTTTGCCAATTTGAATATCTTTTATTTTTTTCTGTTGTCTGATTACTGTTGCTAGGACTTCTAACACTATATTGAACAATAGTGGTCAGAGTGGGCATCCTTGTCTTCTCAGAGGGAAGGTGGTCTGTTTTTCCCAGTTGAGACTGATATTCGCCGTGGGTTTTTCGTAGATAAATTTTATGAGGTTGGGGAATGTTCCTTCTATCCCTATACTTTGAAGAGTTTTAATCAGGAACGGATGTTGTATTTTGTCAAGTGCCTTTTCTGCATCAACTGAGAGTCCCATGTGGTTCTTCTCTCTTTTCTTATTGATTTGTTCTATCACATTGATTGATTTGCGAGTGTTGAACCACCCTTGCATCCCTGGGATAAATCCCACCTGGTCATGGTGGATAATCTTTTTAATGTATTGTTGGATCCTGTGAGCAAGGATCTTGTTAAGAATCTTGGCATCTATATTCATCAGAGATATTGGTCTGAAGTTCTCCTTTATGATGGGGTCTTTGTTTGGTCTGGAGATTAGAGTAATGTCGGCTTCATAGAAAGAGTCTCGAAGTTTTCCTTCTGTTTCTATTTTCTGAAACAGCTTCAGGAGAATAGGTGTTATTTCTTTTTCGAATTTTGGTAGAATTCCCCAGGGAATCCATCAGGTCCTGGGCTCTTGTTTTTTGGGAGGTTTTTGATCACTGCTTTAATCTCATTACTAGATATAGGTCTATTCAGATTGTCCATTTCTTCCTGTTTCAGTCTTGGAAGTTTATGGGTTTCCAGGCATGCATCCATATCTTCTAAGTTGTTAGACTTATAGGCATATAACTGTTCATAGTAATTTCTGATGATTGTTTCTATTTCCTTGGTGTTAGTCGTGATCTCTCCCCTTTCATTCATAATTTTATTAATTTGGGTCTTCTTTTTCTTTTGGATTGGTCTGGCCAATGGTTTATTGATCTTATTAATCCTTTCAATGAACCAGCTTCTAGTTTTATTGGTGTGTTCTACTGTATCTCTAGTTTCTGATTCATTGATCTCTGCTCTAATCTTAATTATTTCCCATCTTGTGTGTGGGGTTAGTTTAAATTTTTGTTGATTTTCCAGTTCTTTAAGGTGTAATGAGAGTTGGTGTATTGGGGATTTTTCAATTTTTTTGAGTGAGGCTTGGATGGCTATGTATTTCCCCCTCAAGACTGCCTTTGCTGTATCACATAGGTTTTGGATCAATGTATCTTCATTCTCATTGGTTTCCATGAAGTGTTTCAGTTCTTCTTTGATTTCTTGGTTGATCCACAGATTCTTGAGCAGGATAATCCTTAGCTTCCAAGTGTTTGATTTTTTCTGAACTTTTTGTTGTGGTTGAGGTCCAGTTTCAAGGCATTGTGGTCAGAGAATATGCAGGGAATAATCTCTTCTGGTATCAGTTGAGCCCTGATTTGTGACCTAGTATGTGGTCTACTCTGGAGAAAGTTCCATGTGCACGCAAAAAGAATGAATATTCTGCTGTTTGGGGGTGGAATGTTCTGAATATATCTACGAGATCCATCTGGTCCAATGTGTCATTTAAAGCTCTTGTTTCTTTGTTGATTTTCTGTTTAGATGATCTGTCCATTGCTGAGAGTGGTGTGTTAAGATCTCCTACAATTAATGTATTCATATCAATATGACTCTTTGTTTTGCTTAACAGTTGGCTTATGTAGTTGGCTGCACCCATGTTGGGGGCATAAATATTTACAATTGTTAGATCTGGTGTGTATATTCTTTTATAGAAGGTCTACCCAACTCTAAGCAAAGAATTCTGTATCCTAAAAAGAGTTGCAATGAGATTAGCTATCTATATAAACTTCCCCTCAAGAGAGAAAGTTCCCTAAACTAGAGCAGGAGGAATAAACAGCTTTTAGCCTTGTTGGTGGAATTACTAGGAACAACTGAGCTACGGTGGATGTTTACAATATGCCAGGCCTTATGCTAAATGCATTGCACAGATCGTGATTTAATCCACACAATGCAATCAGACTGGTACACTCATTCCTCTCATTTTACCGTGTGGAAACTGAGGCTCAGGAAGACCAGCATCTGAGTATTTCAGGTATGTGTTTTTGTTCGGCTTTGTCCCAACCAGATGAGAAGGGAGGTTTCTGACTCACACAGTAAACCACACTGACTCAACTCCACGTTCATTAAGTAAACTTACTGTGATCTGCCCATTCTTAGACATTTTGTCCTTATTATGATAGTAAACTATTTATTGGAAGAAAATTGGACAATTCGGATAAGTGTAAAGAAGTACATAAAATCACCCAGAGTCCCATCAATTAGGTAATTTCTGCAAAAATGACTTCTTACTGCTTCTACTTCCTATAAAAATAAAATCCATTTTTATAGGTTTTCTGCTCCTACCACTTCTCATTTTAAATACATGTCTGTTTCTATTAAACATAAGATGATTTCAATTTAAGTTTTATGTAGGAACAGATTTTTTGGTGTGAATAGAATCTTATAGATTTGGAAATGAACTCATTTTGTTAATAGTTAACATGCCAAGAGAAGAGTTTAAGACACAGCCCAAAAGTGGTGGTGGTGGAATTTGTCTTTAATGGTCTCTGTTCAGTTTTTCCTTGCATTCTGAAAAAAAAAAATTCTATATTCTTTTATTGAGATGCCAAGAAGTCCCTGGGGCCAAGATTTACAGTTGTTAATATGCCCTTTTTTAATGCTAAATTCAAATATGAAAGGCTTATGAGGCTCCCTCTGACATAAAACTCCCGTGGGCTTCTGGGCTCACCATCATAAATGGCTCCTTTATGGGAGGGACTAACCAACAGGTCAGAGAATGGTGATTGTGGGCAGGAAAAGACTTTTTTTTTGGCACTTCTTTGTGTTTTCAAGTGATATAAAGACAAGTGGGTTCTAAGGGTATAGATCATCATTCACTGTGAGTTTCTACCTCTTAATATATAAGCTTGTGAATGATGAACTCTGCAGTGTCATTGTGGCACTGTGCAATTATCTAATAGAAAAGTGAGAGTTGTTCTGTGTTTTTTGAGTAGCACTCACAGGGTCAATTAATTAAATGAGTGCAAATGCCTTTGAGTGAGAGATTCAGGTCCAAGCCAGGCTGTCTCATGATATCAGACTATAAGATGTTAAAAAAATCAAAGGACATCAGGAGAAGTAAAAAGGAGGCAATTTTCGAGAAAATATAGAGATCATTCCACTGTTATGGGGCATCTACAATTGTCAGACTCCCAGAAGCAGAGAATACATTGATGGAGTTCAATGGGTATAACATTACAGTTACACAAGAAAGTTAGATGCACTCTCCAAAAGAAAGCCTACAGCTAACAATGTAGTGTTGAGCACTTTGAAATTTAAGAGGGTAGAGCTCAGGCAAAGTGTCCTTAGCGCGCACGCGCGCGCACACACACACACACACACACACACACACACACACAGCAAGAGGACACAAGAAAAATTTGGGGGGGCTGATGGATAAAGTTGTGTTGGTCCACAGGTGTATGCATATGTCCAAACTTATCAAAATGTATACATTAAATATATAAAACTTGTTGTTTATTAAGTATACCCCAGTAAAGTTGAAAAAAAAAACCCACAAAGAATTCTAATTCTATTCTCTGCACCCAAAGACAAGTCATGTTAAGTCCATATTGGCTTGGCCAGTTTGAATCCTTAAGGCCCCTTTCCTCACTATCACATAGCTATTTACCCTACTGAGCATCTCTCCATTCAGACTTACTTGGATCATACAGTCTGTATACAGTTAACCCTTAAGTAACTCAGGGTTTAGAGGTGTTGATCTCTGCACAGTCAGTAATCTGCTATAACATTTGACACCCCATAATCTTAACTACTACTAACAGCCTACTGTTGACTAGAAGCCTTACCATTAACACAAACAGTCTACTAACAAGTGTGTTGTATATTATATGTATTAAATCTGGTATTCTTACAATAAAGTAAAACAGAGAAAAGAAAATGTTACTTAAACAACCATAAGGAAGAGATAATACATTTATAGTTCAGTACTGTATTTATTGAAAAAAGTCTGTGAGTAAATGGACCTGCACGGCTCAAACCCGAGTTGTTCAAGGGTCAACTGGTCTTCTAAAAATGGGAATATTGTGCAGTTTATATGCTATCATACTACTGATTTTTATTTCATGACACCGAAAGAAAGAACTATTTTTTTAGAGTCAGTTAGCTTTTAGTTAGCGTAAGTCTTCTGTTTATGAGAAGTTCAGCTTTGGTTATGATATTTGATGCTATAACAGGGAATTAATATAGAGAATCTAATGTGTACATAATCTTCATCAAGCCAAGAAGGAGGAGCAAATTCTTTATTAAAAGAATTGAGCAAAACCCTTGAAGAACACAGTTTAAATCCACCAAAAAAGTATGATTCAAAGAAATAAGAAAGGCTGGATGCAATTGGGCATCATGCATTCACTTGATGCCCTCACTTGATGCCCTGTGAGAGGCCTCCATGTCTCACCAGACCTACTTGAACTTGCTGTGCCATATCAATTGCACAGCCCCTAAAGGTCTGAGCCCTGTACTAGTTCCTCACATATATGCTCCCTGCCACCTCTGCCTCCAAGACTTGTCTCCCCTCTTGAGCAAGTCTCTCTTCCTCATTCTACCTTCCTTGGGGATAGCCATATCTTGCAATAATGACATATCTTGCAACAGCTGCTCTGTTTGGTGAATTTTACTAAACATTCTAAAGAGTACCAGGGAGGCATTATATTTTCAGCCCTTCACCCTTGCCCCTTGCTCCTTGTTCCACCTCTCTTCTCTTTCCCCTCTTCTCTTTTGCCACGTTGAATGTGAAGTCTATTATGTGAAGCATTTTTACGACCCTTTTGAAACCTTGGCGCACTGATCCCAATACCTCAGGTAGGGCAGCAGGTGGAAGATAGGTGGAGTGACAGAAGGATAAAGGTTCACATTTTACCTATCCCCTGATCAATGTATGTTCCCAGATAAGCCAGTTTTCTCTGAAAGATCATGTTTTATTGAAGTATATCTAATAGTCTATAAAATGCATTGATCTTCCATATATAGTGTGATGGAATTTGATAAATGTATCTGATTGTACTTGAGAAACCACCACACAGTTACTCAACGTGTATCAGTAGTTGGTTCCTTTCTATTATTAAGTAAAATGTCATGGAATGGACATGTTATTCATTCCACACTTGGACATTTGGGTTGTTTCAAGGTTTTTGTTGTTATGAACAAACTGATCTGAACATTCTTGAACAATTCCTTTCATAAACACTGTTTTATTTCTCTTCGATAAATACCTCGGAGTACCATTGTTAGGCTTTAGGCAGGTATATACTTGATTTTATAAGAAACTGCCCAGCAGGGTTTCAAAATGGTTTTTATCATTGTACACTCATACCAGCAATCTAAGAGAGGCTAACCATAGGATATCCTCACCAGAACTTGGCATCGTTAGTCTTTTTAATTCTGGCTATTTTATTTATCTTTTTAAAAATATTTATTTATTTGTCAGAGAGAGAGAGAGATCACACAAGCCAGGATAGTGGCTGGCAGAGGGAGAAGCAGGCTCCCTACTGAGCAAGGAGCCCAACGAGGTACTCAATCCCAGGACTCTGAAATCATGACCTGAGCCAAAGGCAGACACGTAAGCCACTGAGCCACCCATGCGTCCCAATTCTGGTTATTTTATAACCGTGTCATGGTTCCACATTGTGGTTCGAGGAGAAATTTTGATGCTAGCTATCAAGGTAGTTAAATTTTCTCTACCTTGTTAGAAAACCACAATTTTAAGTGTTGCTAATCACTGCTTGGTACAATCCCACCATCTCCCAGTTTCATGAATAAGGAATTTACCCTGGGATTTTCTTTTTATCTAGAGTATATCCATGTTTTTGTTTGTGATTCTGGAATCACTAGTTACTTTTGAAGTAAAAGCCCTACCTAAAGGGGTTTAGCCAACAATTTTCAAAGCCTGTTTTAAAAAAATTCTTTTAGAAAATCATTCTCTTGTAAAGATATGTACTAAAGTATTTACAATCAAAATGGTATGATAAATGGAATTTGCTTCCAAATAACATGAAGTAGGAGGAGAATGTTATGAAGCGGCTAGGATGTAGAAAAAACAAAATTAAACATAAATTCCTAATTGTGAATATGGGCTGGGTACAAGGGGTTCTACATATATATGTGTGTGTGTGTGTATGTGTGTGTGTGTGTATGTGTGTGTGTGTGTATTTGAAATTTATCTTGATGAAAAGTTAAAATATATTTTAAATGTTTGTGTAGTGTTGTCCCATCTTATTTCAGGGGCCAATAAGCTACTATTATAAAATGGGAAATTACAAGCAAATAAAAATCATGGATCACTAAAACCAAATAGAGGGGTAAGGAAGATGTAAAGAGGGAAAATGAATTACTGTACAAAGAAAGATGAGCAAAAGAGGATGCAGGTGAACAGCTTTCAGGTGCTCTTTCCAGCCAGCAGGTGGGGGATGTTATGCTGGGACCTGGGATCTCACCACGGAAGAGGGCTGGGGTTGGGGAAAGGGAGGGCAGCATCAGGCGGAATCAGAATCTGGAAACATAGGACCTGATGTTGGGACACATATGGGCTCTTATCTTCCTGGTGGATAAAGCCCAGGAGGAAACAGGATCAGTTACATAATTTTTCCATGTCATACAAGGGAAAAATATATCTGGTCTCTTGAGAAAGCAGTTTTTCCTAACACATAGTACTGAATATATATATTAAATTTTTTAACATGAGAATTGGCCTCAGGGATGCTGAAAGCTGGTTTAGACAATCTGGAAAAACATTTTGAGCCCTCCAGCAAGGGCGGATGGAGAAGTAAACAAAACAAAACACAAACAAAATGTCCAAAAATCCAGAGCTCCCCACACCACAGGCATGGCTCTGAAATCCTCGTGGGCCGGGTCCCTCCAACCCTCCCTCCAGCCGGTGATGTGTCTCCAGGTCTCTTCACCACCCACCTGGGGTCCTGACTGGTTTTCAGTGAATGAGAAGGAAAACCTTCTTTTGCCACTACCCCAGTAGTCTCACCAACTCTCTATTCTTATATTCTTCCCATCAGTAGAAACTCAAAAGAAGAAAAATAGCTGATAATTTTGTTCTTTGCTAAAAGGAATGTTTTCTCACTAATTAATTGGTTCGGTCTCCTCTCCCATCAGTGTACCTGCCTGGTGTCCTTTAATGATTGAGTAAACAGAGAATTTAGATGTTTTAGGGGCTTTAGAAACCCTCTTATTTAATGCCTTCACTTCTCAAATGAAGATACTGAGGCCGGATGAGGTGAAGGGATCTTGCCCAAAGCCCCCATGTGGTTACGGTTGAGCTGTGATTTAAAATCAGCCTCCTGGGACCCCAGCTTGGGCTTGTCCCTGAGAAGGGGCAACCAGTCCCTCCTCATTGCTTGGGGGTTCTCTACAGATTTTACTCATTGGCCCCTCAATACAGATGCCTTTTTTAAAAAAATATATTCTATCTATCTATCTATCTATCTATCTATCTATCTATCTATCTATCTATTTATTTGACAGAGAGAAAGAATGCAAGCAAGGGGAGGGGCAGAGAGGAAAATCTCCAGCAAAGTCCCACTGAGTGCAGATCGCAGAGCCAAGCATGGGGCGCGATCTCTCGACCTTCAGATCAGGACTTGAGCTCAAATCAAGAGTGGGTGGGTGGTGTTACCAAGTGAACCATCCAGGCACCCCAGATGCTCTTCTTTTTAAATAGACATGTTCTCTTTCACAGAGTTTAACTTTTGTAAACACTTCCACATAAAGCATTTGCAAAAGCAGACAGAAAAATGATGGTAGCTCAAGCTTTGGCAGAAGATCTGTTGTTTTGCATCTCTCCTCGGCTATTCCAGGGGTGAAGTTCTTCACACTGCACATTTCTCAAAATCTTTTCCCTTTAAAAAAAAAAATAATGAAACCCACCAAATTCACCAAAGGGTGATGCTAAAGCCCCCGGTTCCATGACAGAGCTCCAGTCTTGCAGCCCTTATCAGGACATCAACTGGATAGAGGACGGGATCCGTGGGGGCAGAGAGAAGGGTGGCCCCGATCTGTGTGCTGCGTGGGAAACTGCTGCGGACCCACTGGGATTAGTCACCGGCAGCTAGGGGCTCCTGCTCACTCACAGGCCCCCGCCTTTCTAACCCGGGTGGGGAGAATGAGAGAAGGGGAAGGGGAGCAGGCTCTGAATTTGTGCTTTCCGCAGGCAGGGGAGGAGACCCCATTCCAGATGTGAATGTGGCTTCAATATTCGGTCTCTAGAAACAGGGAAGCGAAGAGAACCCTCCTCAGAGGAAACCAGCTCCCAGCATTTCCGCATGCCGGCATTCTTCCAGGCGCTTGGCGTGCTTCACCGACAATCCAGTTGTGCTCTGGATCATCTCCACTTTACAGATAAAGAAACTGAGGCATAGCGAAGTTGCTCTAAAAAAGCTTGCTCAAGGCCATGCAGCTAGAAGGGAGCCTGGGTGGAGCCAAGGTTAACGAGTCTGATTTGATCACGAAGGAAACCTTATCCTTATCTTAATACGTTACCAGCTGTGGTTGTGTCTTGCTTCCTGAGAGAAAATTCACAGACACAAAAACAGGAGGCTGGGTTGTTGTTTTTTTCTTCTTCTTCTTCTTCTTCTTTTATTGACACAGTTTTTATCATCTCCTGGAAAGGGTCAACGCAAATACTTGTAAAATCACTGTCGATTTGTGTTTACTGCAATGAAGAATGATATCAAATATTTACTTCTGAAATACTATAATTAAACCTTAATAAAGGAAATACACGGAATCGATCTCTTATAGAGGAATGACGTTTTCCTCACAGAAAGTGCTCAACCTGGATATTCAAGACATTCATGTGGAATCACATATGTTAAGATAGAATCACCAATCCAGTTAGAGATAGCCCCGGAAAGCTGAAGTGACAGTCAGCTCTGTGCAGATGGACTTAATATTTTCACGGTTTTGGTAATTTGGGAGGAGGCTCAGAGGTCTGGAGGATTTGTTGGTTTGCTATGTCATAAATTCGAGTCACACAAACCTAATGGCGATGCTTGGGAGCCATGATTTAGCTACTGCAGTGGTCCAGCTAACTGCCGAACTCTGCAAAGCCTCCAGCAATGGTGATAACAAGTAACGGGCCCTTGTTGAGTTCCTGTCCTGGACCAGACATTGTGCTCAATCTTCAAAATGGCCCTATAGTTTAGATACTGTGATTTTTTTTCTCTATTTTACAGAGAAAACAATTGATTAAAAAAATCAAATACATTGTCTAAGGGCAAACGACTAATGAAAGTCTTCTGTGCATTGTTATGTACTAGCTAATGATAAAAATAATAGGTTTATTTGGAATAAAAATTAAAATTACAATTGGGGGTATATTTAGAACAGGGTTTCACTAATTCAACCCATATTGTTTGAGCTACCTTGTGCTGGGCCCAGAGGGTATAGCAGAGACCAAAATAGACACAGTGTCTGCTCTTGTGGGATTTACATTTAGGGTCAGGGATTAGCATTAAACAAGTTAACACAGACATGATTTTGGGTGTGGAAGCGCTAGCAAGGAAAAGTAGATGGTGCTAGAAGGTTATATTGCAGAAACCAGTTTAAACGGAAAAGAATTCATCATGGAAGAGATGTGCATTTACCAGAAGTTAGAAAGGTCGTTATCTTAAGGTGTAAGGAAGTCGTAGGACCTGGGAGGCACTTACTGGAAGCGTGACTCAAACAAGTCAAAGAGCTGTGAGCCAAATAGTCATTCCACACTTGCAAAGGTAGGAATTCAACTGGTCTCCTGAACATCCTCTCCTAAAAAAGGCATGTGCCCATTGATAGCTAAATAGATATTGGTATATAAAGAACAGTCAACTGACTTCACGAGAGACTAATAAAGGGCCAGAATTCAGCTTTTTCCAGCTGCTTACGACCTGCAAATGAAGTCCCTAAGTTTGAATTTAGCAAAATACCAAACTCTAATAGCTTCAGAATGAAGAAGTTAATATTTATTCCAAAATGGCCCCCAAATCTCTGCCTTCCAATTATCATAGGAAAAAGAGTAAAATAATGTGTGTTTGTCCAATATGCTTCCTCGGAGCGATCCGGCATGCTGTCCTAGCCAGCTGTTTCTGCATGGCCAGGTACTCACGGTTGTTAACCCCGTGTGGATCCTTCCAGAAGCTTCTAGGCATATGCAAGCAAATACAAATATATGGTTTTTTTCTTGCTCGTTTGTACACAAAAGAGCTCTTGCTGTACGAACTGTTCAGCATGTTGCTTTTTTTGCTCTTCTCTATCTGTTTTGGGGATAACTTTCATTCTTTCCTTCTTTTTGTTCTTTTTCATAGCCACCAACTAGTCCATATTTTGAATCCATCTTATTTATCAGCCCTGCTCTTGATGGCCATTCATATTGTTTCACTTCTTTGGCTTTTGCAACCATGATGCGTGAATCACCTTAAAAATATCCTTTACTCTGCATGGCTCTATGTGGAGCGTAAAGCCACTGAGGCTTCTGCAGTCTTCTTTTTCTGGATATTGCCAAACATCTCTGATTGTGTTAGATGGCGATTTTCCAACGAAGTGTGCTATTAAACTTTTGGGATTTTGTCCACTGTGTGATGTATGGAAAAAATGATATCTAGTATATTTTTGCTTTGCTTTTATTTTATCTTTAGTGAATTTAGGCAACCATTAGTGTGTTTAAGTACCGTTCATTGGTTTTGTTTTGGTTTTTGTGTTTTGGGCCAGGTCATTGAATATTCCATCTTGAATTAAATTCCTGGTCTTTTTTTAATCAATGTTTTGTTTTGTAAACCTCTGCAAAATTCAGAAGTCTGCATTGTTGTTGTTTTGTCCTGCAATAGCTCAAAGCAATTGGGCTAACTTGCCTGAGCAAACTTGCTTAAAATAACTCAAACTAAAAACAAGAGCATTATGGAAATGAAGATAAACAATTTTTCAACTTGACAGAAAATTCTTTTCGAGTTTTTAAATCAATTTGAACCGTGCCTCCTCTTTTGTGGTCACAGGCTTTTTAAAGCACAGCTTGAAGGGAGAAAAATGTATCAAATGCATTTAAAGGTTTTTTTATTTCTTTATAGGAAAACTAGAAAAAGAAAGAGGCAATTTTATACCCCATCTCTATTGCACAACATTGATAACAATTGATCTTCTGAATTTAATCAACATGTCATCTCCATCCCAGATCTGCTCAATGAAGGATTTGTTAAAGGAATGTTAAGTTCACACGGTATTAAATGAGTGATCTTTATGGGGGTGATTACTTTGTGTAATTATCTAGACATTTGCCTATTTATTTTCTTGACCTTAATCTAGCCAGGAGTACAGAATCTTAACGTAAATGCATGATAAAAATCAGTTCATCCTCATTTCCTGTGTGATAAAAGTATAAACAAGTTTGATCTCTTCGATGAGCATGACTGCTTTTTGTCAGTGATATGTTAAGACTTTGTGAGCACTTTTCTCCAGCTTATTGAAGGGCTGATCTCAGCACCCCTGGAAAGCATTCTTTTTATCTAGTACAAGATTCTTCGTTTAGCCACTCTGACTTTCCTAGACACCCAATGCAAGCTCTTCCGTCTAAGTTGGAAGTCCCAACAAATGGATAGATGTGTCTTTGGGGAGGTTTGGCTAACTTCTATCCATCCTGTGCCCTTGACACTGTGCCCAGCCAACCCTCTACATACACTTGAAGCACAGTGGCTTTGCTGATCAGATTCATCAACAGACACTCTGTCCTGAATCTCAATGCCTAATGACTTTTCAGTTGTTTTATATAATAGGTTCTCAGACTGTGGAGATTCTAGAGACAGCTGTTTTAAAAATTGCTGCTACATCTGCCCTTTCCCTCTCTTTAGGCTTCTCACCAACCACCCATGAATTCTCAGGGATAATGAACTGTGGTTCTGTGCATTCAATTCCTTAAGTGCCCATGACGTATGGTCAAAGCTCCTGGAGACCACGGCTACAACCAATTTACTTACAGGATCTCCCTGTTTTATGGTGACTTTTGAGTCTCCCATCACCAATGCCTCTTATTTTACATCATATGTGACCCTCTTTATTAAAAAAAAAAAGTCTATTAAAAAAAGCATCCTGAATTATTGAGAATAATCTGTCTTCTCACTGTCATTGATTTAGAGACATTTAAAGTGGGTAAACCACACAGTTATAAATATCCTCTGATATGTTATACAAAATAATAGAGGATATGAAAGAGTTCAGTTGAACCCAGGCAGCTCATTACCATGTGCTGCTGCTGATGTCTATTTCTGTGAGGAGATCTTGGATGTTGAAAGCATAATGACCACTAGGAGAAATCAGTCTGCCCTCTCCCCACTCCCTCCACTCCCTTCCTTTCTTTTTGTCTATATTACACCCTCCACACAAAGAGAGCCCACTGCTCTTTCATTTGCTAGGCCACTATAATTTTTCTTGACATGGCAATTACTTCTTAATCTGGTTAGCATAGACTGTAATGGAACCAAGTTGTAAAACATCCTTTCTTGTTATCCTTTTGTTTTGCTTTTAATTTATTGCCTTGATTTCAATCCATTTTATAAACCCATTAAAACTCAATTACTCACGATGAAGTCAATCACTAATCAATTCCATTTATTTTTGTGTGATGGGGAATAGGGAGGGTAGTTACATGGTACGTCTCTATTTCAATAAATTTTGTGATAAAAATCAGATTACTTTAGGGTTTACTGTCAGGGCAGAGGGATAATTCCACATGAATAAAAGGAGAAGAGGTAAAATCCAGAACCTGGCTGGCATTGTAAAAAGTAAGAAAAAGGTGGTACATGCAGCATCTAAAACATGCACTGACTTCATGAATTTAAATTGATTAGTGAAGATAAATGAACAACTGTCACTCTCTTACTGGCTGCGGTCTCTTTTATAGAACTGAATTTAGGATCTCAAAGGTAGAAAGAAGAACATATTTTGATAGCAGTTTACAATTTTAAAAATGCTTATGGTTTCCTTCATTTTATTCTTTATTCAGTGTGGCACATAAGATTGGGGTGGGAAGGCGTTGATTTTTCTACTGTAGAGGTAATGATATTAAGGCCCAGAAGAGGCCCAAGCAATTTGCTTATCACCTATAGCTTACAAATGAAAGCGCTAGGAAAATCCTAGATCTTGGTGCTTTGGTATATTCTCCACCATGCCATTCTGGACAGTGGTGTTTTCAGGGCTTTGTTCTATCTGTTTTACTTACGAATGGTGGCTCTCAATATGGCTAAGTATGTTTTCCTATTAGTTTGTATTCTTTGAGGGCACACAGGAATTCTATGACTATTTTGGTTATTGGCACTGGTATACTGGCAAATCATTCTTAAAAAAAAAAGACAAAAACAGAAACTTGATTTGTAATATTTGCCACTGTCTATGGTGTAAGTCACTATCACTATGATTGGCTTCAAGCTTACCAGGAAGATG
This sequence comes from Spilogale gracilis, assembly GCA_004023965.1. NCBI lineage: Eukaryota > Metazoa > Chordata > Mammalia > Carnivora > Mephitidae > Spilogale > Spilogale gracilis. The sequence goes on from PITA01018789.1 coordinate 23,675, forward strand.
TGAGTGAACTCCAAGCTGGGAAGAAGTACACATGAGTGATTCTTCTAAGTCACAACTTGCCGCTTCACTGTTGCGAAGGAGGCAAGTCTGTACCATGACTGCAAGTTCTGCTGTTCTCAGGACAAGATCTTTTTTTTTTTAAGATCTTATTTATTTATTTAACAGAGAGAAACATAGCCAGAGAGGGAACACAAGCAGGTGGAATGAGAGAGGGAGAAGCAGGCTTCCTGCTGAGTAGGTAGCCCCATGCGGGGCTCGATCCCGGGATTCTGGGATCATGACCTGAGCCGAAGGCAGGTGCTTAACCAACTGAGCCACCCAGGTGCCCCGAGATGTGGTATTTCAAGAAATGTGGCACATATCTGCAAATTTGATCATTCAGCAAACACTTAAGGAGTGTCGACAATGTTCTTGATTCTGTGTTGAGCCCTGTGATGGAAGAAGAAATAAGTAGGAACTGGTCTGCTTTCAAGAGTTGTGCAATCTGGTGAAGATAAGAGGCAAACACACAACTGATGATAATGCCGGAAAGGTCTATTGTGTTCTATAATGGAGCACATGCCAGCCATGAGTGAAGACATTCTTATTAGGGGAATTGGTGAAAAAAGAATCTATGGAAAAGTTAGTGGTAACAATGAGTAATAAAAAATAAGCACTTTTTCAACAAAGTTGAGAGAGTAAAGAGAATTTCCTAGCTTGAAGGGCAAGTAAAAGCAAAGGACAAGTTCTAAACAAGTTTAGTTTATGAGAGTATAAAGGGGAAGCTAAAAAAAAAAAAAAAAAAAAAAAAAAAAAAAAAAAAAAAAAAAAAAAAAAAAAAAAAAAAAAAAAGCCAGGAACGAGGAAATCAGCCTCAAGGGACCATTTCAGGATAGGGTTTCTCAAAGGGTAGTCTGAGCAGACTAGTGTTTGAATCACCTAGCAAATTTGTTAAAAGTATATAGCTCAGGAATCCATGCCAGGTCTACATTCAGAATCTCTCTGGCTCACTTTGCATAGTAAAGTTTGAAGACCAGTGTATCAGTTTAAAAAAAAAAAGTTTAAGAGAATTTGAGTAAAAAAATGTTATTTTAGAGAAAAAATATTCTGTGAGCATATGGAATCTAAATAGAAGAAAAAACATACTGGAATCTGGAGAACACGTTGGATTAGGCAAGAGGGAAAGAGGGTTGAGACTAGCATGGAGGCTAGAGAAATAGAAAGAACCATCTAGAAAAATATTTTGAAGCTGGGTTCTCATCTTGAGTCCCTAGATATCTAGAGAGAACCCATATGGGATCTGTGGGGACTTTTTACCCTAAAAGAGTTCTATAAAATTTTGTACATTGGGTGCATTATTCTATGGAGAAGATTCATGGTTTCACAAATTCATCAAAGAGTCTGTAAACTACAAAAAGGTGGAATATCATTGTTTTAAAGGAAAAAACAAGCAGTGATAGAGGTTTGATTAACTGGGTTTGAGGTTGCAGAGGCTAAAGGATTGGGAAAAACAACAACAACAAAACAATGGAAGTCCAACATTTCCCATTTTTCAGTTGGGAGATTTCAGTTGGGAGACTGATGATCTTATTAATCAATCTAAGAACAATGAGGAGAGGAGTTTTGTTGAAAACTAATGCAAGTTCTCTTTTATATGGAACAAACTTAGATATTTGCACTTCATCAATAAAGAGATATCCTTCAGGCTCACAGAGCTATCATAGGACACAGTGGCAAATAATATTTTATTCAGTGCTAAATATTTATTGGGTGCTAAATTTTTTATCAGGTGCTTGCTAAGCCCTTCATAGACATTCTTATTTAATTCTTACAACAACCAATTAGTTATTATTATTCTTATATTACAGAAAAATCAAGGTTCAGAATATTAAGTAAATTTACTAAGGTCACAAATCTGGTAAATGGCAAAGACAATATTCAATCCTTTGTGGTCTTCCCAGCAAGCCCTATTGATCATATTCTGAGCTTTTCTCCTATGGCTTCCACCCCAGCATTCAGTAGTTGAAAATCAGGTCTGTTTGAGCAAAGGGATAGTAACACCTGCATGGGGAAGAAGCTTAGCTGCAGTGTCTATAGACGAATTGTGGCCACACATTTAAGAACAGTTTTCTTTATAACTAAATCAAAAAGAGACCATTGCTAAGGCAAGAAATGCTAGTGAGAGTAACATCAATACAAACTGGAATTATCCTAACTATCCCGATTCTCTTGGAATCAATCTCTGCACCAAACTCAATGTTCTTTTTTCTCCACTGTTCACTCCTGCTCATCTTCTTTTCCTATTAGGAAAGTTACAAATTTTATTTAAAAACCCATAAGTTAAAACTCACCACAGTCAAGATGCTCCTTTAAAAGGTTTTCTGTGAAATTGTTTGAACCATGTGTGACATGCAATTTTAGCAAAGTATTAAAAATAAGAAATTAGTAGATGCATGTAAATATTGAAATATGACCTGTTATATGTATAAGGCAATACCTATTTTCAAAGTAATTTTCCACTGCTTTATATGGCTTCAGAGGTCAGACTAGTGTAGGTTCCAAGCATTTCATTACCACTCCTTTAGCTAGATGGATTCTTTGGCTTAGAGTGAAAAGAGTCAAACTAAAACACACCAAGATTCTGAATGTATGTTAACTTATTTTCTGGTTAACTTGATTGTCCTGGTATGGTTGAGAGGACAGGGGAGAGTTCTTGGTAGGAAAGTAAAGAGCTGAGAGCAGTCATTGGAAAGGAAGAAGAAGCCGGTCTGAGTCACATGGCACCGTGTGGAAGAGGGGTTTGTATCCGTGATCAGGAAGGAAAAGGGTGTAAAAGGTGGATGAAGGCTGTGGCTGCAGCCTAGAGCAAGGGAGAGGTCTGAGGTCCCTATACCATCAATAGTCTAAGAACACAGGACCACAGGCATAGAATGCTACGTTTTCCTCTCTATTGATTTTATTTCTCAAAAAATATATATACTGACATTGCTATAATAAAGTTAAAGGAATAGAACAAACCAGGCCCTTCATCAAATCAATAACTTTCACATTTGAAAGGACTTCTTTTTCAGAAATACCATTATGTCTTCCACTGGAGTTGACAGAATGAGAGCTGGGTTTTGTTCCTATATTTGTTTTTCCATTCCACGTGCTCTTTAGGGAAGACCTAAAGGAAATCTCTTCTGGGGAAAAAGACAGTAGCTCCTTCCTAAATCTTCTGAAGCCTTCCTTCTATGGGTTATTAACAGTCCCCCCTCCAGTCTTGAAATTGCCTTCAGTGATGCCCGCTTCCCAAACCCTCAGTCACTGAGCCTTTAAAAGAGCTTTCAGATTTGTATGTGCCTTCCTCCTTCCTCTTCAATGATCATGAATGCAAGTCCTTGTTATTTCGTACCTATATTTCTTAACTTTTCCCCAACCTATGCCCTGCTTCATCAGTTTTGCATAATGATGACTTTCACCATGAACTTCCATCCCAAGAACCTACAATAACTCTATGGTCCATGGCCTGTGGCTTCAAGGCCAAATTCTTCTGTTGAGTGTTCAGGGTCCTTCAGTCTGTTCCCATGATATTTCTCCAATCCTATTTTTGACCCCCTTACACTAACAATCTATGTCTTGTGAGAAAGACCTTCTGTCTACACTGCCACATTCCTATCCTTATCTGAGTGAGTCATGCCAACTTTTTATTGTTTGTGTTGCTCTCAGGATTTGACATTTCATCTCCTCATTGTGATATATTCATATACTAAGGCTTAAAATCCAGTTCAAATGTTATCTCCTCAAGGAAGGATTCTCTGAGTATGCTAGCCTTCATTTATCTCTGAATTTTAAGAGCATACTTAACATTTATATCAAAGGACTCCTCTCCCTTGATCAGACACTATTGTTTTGCTCTCTGCAGTTGCTTTGAGTAAATTAGCATTGCCCTCCAACCACCCTTTAAACTCCTCAAGGACAGTCTCACTGCATACCACACTTGAATGTAACCTTCACAGGAAAGAACACACAACAGGAGCTCGGTAATTTCTTTCTTTCTTTTTTTTTTAAGATTTTTATTTATTTATTTTGCACATGCATGGGGGAAGAGAGAGACAGAGAGAGAGTGCATGAGTAAGGGCAGGGGAAGAGGCAGAGGGAGAAGTAGACTTCCTGATGAGCAGGGTGTCTAATGCAGGGCTCCATCTCAAGACCCTGAGATCATAACCTGAGCCAAAGGCAGCCACTTAAGTGACTGAGACACCCAGGTGCCCCAGAACTCAGTAAGTTCTTAATGCTTAGCATATAACCCACAGATCCATAATTTGGACTAATATAATTGAGTCTCCTCAGTATGCAATATATATCCTCACAGAAGTCCTTCTGAAATTTTGTGTTAGAGTGGAAAGGATGCTTTCACAGAGAGAAGCACTCATGAACAAGAATTTGGTTGTCCAGTGTTCTGGAACATTCTTCTGATATGTCTATAGAGTTATGCCTAGTGGAAATTTTCTCCCCAACAGCAGTATTGAAGAACAAGTACAGAAGAGTCAAGATATTCTGTAACTCAAAAGAGGCAGCATACTTGTTGATGAATATCATCTCTTTTGCTGATTATTTCCAATACTACACTGAGTACCATAGAAACAGAGCAATGATTCATGGGGTAAATACTTGCTCAATTATTACTAGGTTTGGGAAGAAAATCCTCACAAAGTCATTAACTATGCTGTGCCATGGAAATGGCCAAAGGGCTGGAAGGTCAGAAGGGCTGTGCCCTACATACAAGTTTTTTGGACACTTATTGGAGATTCTCCCTCTGATAAAGTTTTTGGTGGAGTATTTGCGCCTTGACAGCTCTTAAAATAGTGATCCCAAAGGCAAAATGAATATTTGGTTGGAAATGAGAAGCTAAACTCCTTCTTAGCTTTTCTGCTTTCTTTTGGAAACTCTTTCATTTAAATAAACAAATTAGGCATTCTGAAATTCAAAGGCCTATACAATGAAAACAGTTTCTGTTCATGATGGATTAGTCTGATGTTTAAAAAGAAAGCAAAAAAAAAAAAATGCAAAACAAGCTGCCACCACTAGTTACAGGAGAAATAGATCACAGGTGACACTGGCTTCCCTTCCATCTGTGGGAGGTGAAGGAATACATTCACAGAAGAATACACTTCACTCCAGGTATAACTGGTGGGAGCTTCGGGGCTACGTTTTGTATTATTCTTTTGAGAACATGTGTACACTCCTTGAAATTCTAGCTGCTTAGCATATTTTTCATCTTAAAACTCAAAATCAAGCTCAGATTTATTGAGAAGAAACTTTACCATACCCTTCACCTGTAATATGTTTTCTAAATCCTCATATCCTAAGAGACAATGGTGGGTCACGTTGTTAATAAAAGCTTAGGAAGTTGAAGTGGAGAGATGTCTCTCAATGTTTCTTTTGAGTTCTGGAAATGGGTTATTGCTTATTCTCCTCATCTCAAGACTATGAAGATCTATAGGATCTAAGCTATTGGTCTGAGAATTTGTGGCTAGTTCAGTGTGTGGTGGGACAGACCCAAAATGTATACAGAGACCTCCATAGGGTAGTTATTTACCCTCTCAAATACTTTGACATTATCTGGGATGGACTATGGTGGCTACTAGCAAATTCTAAGAGTGGATGTCTTCACTTTCTGTCATCCACTCCTAGTGATTGGAAGTGGAGCCTGAAGAACGCAGTCATCCTTTAAATAATCTCCACTTCTCCAGCCAGCCTATCTACTGTCAGACTGAACCTTCTAAAGAAAATTTCTAACCTGTTACTCCAGTATCTACCCCAAACCCTCCACTTGTATTAAATTCACATTGCCTACAAAGGCATTTTGGAGCCCCTACCATCTGACCCCAAGCCAATTTCACTTAACTTAGCTTAAGGGAAAAATTACACCTTATTATACAGTAGGATTTAGCAGTACCTTACTGTTCATTGGTGTCTCAACATGCCCCGAGTTTTTATGTCTTCGTGTCTTTACTTATTCTTTTTTTCCCCAGCTATGGAACCAGAAGTTTTAGATTCAGATTCTCCTGCCAACTTCATAGGCGTGAAACCTTTACAGATCACTTAACTCTTCTCAGTCTCAGGTTCCTCAAAATGAGAATAAAAACAATCTATTTGATAGGCTTCCCAAAGGGTTATCAACGGTACATGAGTTAATGCTGGGGAAAGACGAGATTAGATGCTGGAAATGTTATTATTAAGATGCTACTCTTGATCGCTGTGTTGGTCAGATCTTCCTAAAAAAAACAAACAAACAAACAAACAAAAAAAACAGTACATTGAACAGTACACATGGGCTTGTTTGGGAATGAGAGGTTGTTCTGTTAGGAAGGAATTTCCACCTCAGCACCACTGATATTTTGGGTTGGATACATCTTTGTAGTGGAAAGCTATCCTGGGCCTTGTACGACATTTAGCAGAAGTCCTGGCCTCTATCCACTAGATATACTAGAAGCAACCCCCTCCCAAAGTTGTGTCAAGGAAAAATGTTTCCAGACAGAGTCAGTGCCACCCCTATCTTATCTCTAGGTCAGGGAACAATATTGCCCTACTAAAAATCATTATTAGAAATTTCAGAGATATATTATGTTCACATCAATGTCCTAATAAATCGAACACCATTTTCTAGAAGGATATAGTCTGAGCCTCAGGGACTTTATGAACTAGGGAGGCAGACAGATAGGTAAAGAACTTGCTATAAAACATGTCTGAAACAATGCTATGAAAGAAACACAAACTCCAGGTGTTGGAAGCACAGAAGGAACCATCAAGATTTGGAGAGTGGAAGTTGCAATATATGCAAAGCACAAAGAGAAATTTGCTTCAGCATCAGTCCTGTGAGCAAAAAGGCAGCCTTTGGTTCCTGGATAGCTCACAAATGAAAGTGAATTTCAATATAATTCTTGCTAAGGGAAGATTTTGGGGAAACTAAACAGGTGAAAGTTTTGCAGAGAAACTGAACTTTAAAAGAAGCAAGAGGAAGAATGAAAATGGATGGGTCCAGGAGAAATGTCAGATTTTGTAGAAAAAAATTTTTTAAATTTTTTGACTCTTGTGCTAAAGCAATCAACCTGCTCATTCTTATAGTGCTTATGCTTTCCTTTCCCTTTCATTACTTTTCCTTCCTAGGAAATAATATATAGATGAAGGAAATATATATACATATATATATATATATATATATATTTTAAGATTTTTTACAGCAAGAAAGTGTGAGTGAAAGATCACAAGCAGTGGGGAGGGGCATTAAGCAGGGAGCCCAATGCAGGACTCAATCCCAGGACTCTGGCATCATGACGTGACTGAGCCACCCAGGCACCCTAGGAAATGGTTCTTATATGCTCACAGTTCAGGTTCCTGAAAGTATTGATACAGTACTTTCCCAACACACACAAATAAACACAACGTGATGGTATTAAAGTGAATCTCAACTACTTGAACATTTCAGTGAGCCATAGTGGTGGCCCTTCTGGTTTTGTTCCAGGCAAGTTGATAATCAATACTGAGGGTGCAGAGTGAAGACAGTTGGAAACTCAGTCTTAATGTGAGTTCTCTATCCTTACCTAGAAAAAAATAGATAGTCAGTTTACCATTGGGGGGGGTGGCTAAAATACACTTACAAGTGCATAGCAATCCCTCCAGTTATCAGGGTAAGGGATTCGAGGAACTGGAAGCTGGAGAATGAGCCATAATTGACAGTGCCCAGCCCAGGGCTTTTGAGGTCATGGCTTCAGGATCCCAGCCTTTTATCCCACCCTGCTCAGAAAATGCAGAAAAAGCCAGGAAGGATAGAGCTGGCATGATGTAAAACACAATCACTGTAAATATCTCAGTATGCGTCTGCTGACAGTGGGAAGTCCAGCTCTGGAAGAAACACTGTCAGCAGTAGTATCTATTTATGTGAAGGATTAAGCTAGAAAATGCTTATTCTTGGTGATATTTTTAGTAGTTCTCTGAGAATTTTGAAACTGTTTTCTATATGCTTTTTTGCTTGCTTGGACTTTCATACTTATAACTGATTCTATTGAATGCATCCATAAGCTTTAGATTGACCAACAGACTTTTAATAGCTAAATTAAATAGCAGTTGGGTGGTTAGAAATATTGAAAAAAAATGCCCTGCATCAGATGTTAGGAAACATAAGTTTGAATATCAGATGTATCAACTGTCAGATGGTTGACCTTGACAAAGTCATGAATCTTATTTGTAATACCCAAGTATCATTCTAGTGGTCTTATTTCTTAGGATTTATATGAAGGCAAGATAAATTGATATATGTGACAACATTTGGAGACTTTACAGCTAGAAAGGAAGGAAGGAGCCCAGAGGGTTCAATATTCCATTTTAAGGCATGACTAATCCAAAACACTCTTGTTTTCAGCTTTACTGAGGTATAATCAACAAATCAAGTTATATTTAAAGTGTACAAGGTGATGATGTGATACACATACCCATTGTGAAAGGATCCTCCACTTCAAGTTAATTAGCACATTGACATATCCATCAACTCATATATTTATTTGTTTTTTCCTCTTTCTTTCTTTCTTTCTTTCTTTCTTTCTTTCTTTCTTTCTTTCTTTCTTTTTGGTGAGAACATTTAAATTCTACTTTCTTGGTAAAATTTAATCACACAATAATAATAGTATTATTAACTACAGCCACCATGTTGTACATTAAATCCTCAAACTTTATTCATATTATAACCCTTTTACCAGCTTCTCCCCATTTCCTCCACCCCCAAGTCCCTGCCAAACACTTTTCTAGTCTTTATAAATGCATTTTTTTTAAGAGAAGGAGAGGATGGGAGAAACTGCAGAGGGATGGGAGAGAGAGAATCTTAAGCAGGCTCCAAGCCCAGCACAGAATCCAATGCTGGGCTCAATCTCACAATCCTGATACCATGGCCTGACCTGAAATCAAGAATGAGAAGCTTAATTGACTGAGCCATCCAGGCACCACCAATATTAGTTTTTGAGTAGATTTCATGTCCAACATGGAACCTAGTGTGTGGCTTGAACTCACAACCCTGAGATCAAGACCTGAGCTGAGATCAAGAGTCTGATGCTTAACTGACTGAGCCACCCAGGAACCCCTGCAAATGCAGTTAAAAAATTTAAGTTGCATCACATTGTATTTATCTTTCCTTATCTGACTTATTTCACGTAGCATAATGTTGTCCAATTCATGCTGCTGGAAATGACAGAATTTTCTTCTTTTTTAAGGCTGAGTAATATTCCATCACACATATATCACTTCTCCTTCATCCCTTCATCTTTTGGTGGACACTTAAGTTACTCCCATACCTTGGCTCTTGTAATTCTGCAACGAACATGGGAGTAAAGATATTTTGTTCTCTTTTTTCTTAAGATGTATATATTTATTTTGAGAGAGAGAGCAAGTGAGTTGGGGGAGGAGCAAAGGAAGAAAGAGGGAGAGAATTTCCAGCAGACTCCCTGCTGAGCCCAAAGCAGGGCTTGATCCCACAACCCTGAGATCATGACCTGAGCTGAAACTAAGAGTCAGATGCTTAATAACTTAACCCACTAAGCCACCCAGGCACCCTGAGAGTACAGATATTTCTTTGAGATAATGTCTATATACATCAAACTAAAAAGCTTCTGCTCAGCAAAGGAAACCATTAACAAAATGAAACGACCATCTATTGATTGGGAGAAAATATTTGCAAACCAAATATCTGATAAGGCGTTAATATCCAAAATATACAAAGATCTCATACAAATTCATAGCAAAACCAAACAAAACAGAATACAATTAATAAGTAGGTAAAGAATGTGAATAAATATTTCTCTGAAGAAGACATATAGATGGCCAGTTGGTATGTGAAACTGTGCTGAACGTCATTAATCATCAGGAAAATGACACAATGAGATATCACCTCACACTTGTTAACGGGTATTATCAAAAAGACAAGAGAACAATTGTTCATGAGGATGTGGATTAAAGAGACCCCTTGTGCGAATGGGATTGTAAATGGGGGCGGTCATCATGGAAATCAGTATGGAGGATCATCAAGAAATTAAAAATATGATCTACCATGTGATTCAGTAGTACCAATTCCAGGTATCTATCCAAAGGCATCAAAACTCTTCCAAGTGAAATGAGAAATATTTCTGACAGAACAACTATATCCTGGCTAACGGCCATCCTGTTACATATTGGGCTTATGTTTTGTGGTCCTTTTTTTTTTTTTCCTCCTTACTTTCTTGTCTTCACAATATTTGGTGGAGAGAAGAGAGGGGAAGTAACTTCTTTTTCATGTGCTAAGAGCTGGTTAATAACAGAAGTGTCCCTGCCAACCTAAATCTACAACTTGGCTGATAGATCTTCACCTATGGATAAAGCAGGTCTACCTAAGTGAGATCATCTGTGGAGACTAACGCTTCATATGTTTCCTTTAAAGAATGAACAATAGCTACAGAGCTTGGGTAGTCATTTAATATGACTGCAAGAGGCAGTTCTGATTGACACAGTTTTGTTAAAGTGGTCACAGAAACAACAGGACAGGCTTGTTGAATCCCAACTGTTTTTGAGAGTAAACAATTTAAATTTTAAATAAACAAATCTTATATCTTATTTACTCATATTTTTTTGGAAGGGAGCACAGAGTGATAAAATTGGTTAGCAACATTCTAGCAACTGATGGGATTTTGTTTGTTTGATTAAGTGTTGTGGGTGTTCATATGTGTGTGTGTGTGTGTGTGTGTGTGTGTGTATGATAAGTGACTGAAGACATTTTTTTTTTATTTAAGTTTTCCATCAGAAGAGTTTCTTACCAAGCCAACAAGATCCAGATGTAATTTTACTGATGAGCAAGACATCTCTGCCAACTGAATTCCTATTGATTAGCATCTGATTTTGTTTGTCAGCAAAAAGAGAAGCTTATTCTTTAATGGCATGTTTCAGTACATAACCAGCGGGTGTATATCAAGGGGAGGGTGTGGACGGAGGGGTCTCTTTCAAAAGCTGATGAAAATATATTAATGTGTAAAATCATTTTTGCTCTCAACCATATAAATAACATCCATAATCTTAAAGCAGCCAACATCTTGCCCTGAAAATGCAAGCAGTAGTTGGCTTGATGATCCTTGGAGTTGGAAGCAATCATGGGCTGGGATGGGGGACACACTGTGCTGACTCTGGGGTCATTGTCATTCACTGTCCACACAGCTCACTGGCTTCTCTTCCCTGGAGGGCCTACAGGGGTCATCTATAAGCCAGTCCTTCTCAGTGGGTGGGAGAAATGACAACATCTAATGACTAGGTAGAGCTGTTTGGGGAGCTATGGCAATGTGAAGGCAGGTTTCTCACCAGGACAATCTGAATAGGGATTTATTTTTTTTAATAAACAGAATAGACCTAGAATTTTATGAATACCCATTATTATAAACAAACCAATCCCATGAAGGTAATTTTTATTATTATCTCTACTTAAAAACTAGAGAAAGAAATTGAGACCCAAACCTACTCAATGACTCATTCAATATTAGAAAACTTGTAATATGGGGTGCCTGGGTGGCTCAGTTGGTTGAATGACTGCCTTCAGTTCAGGTCAGGATCCTGGAGTCCCAGGATCAAGCCCCACTAGGCAGGAGGCCTGCTTCTCCCTCTCTCACTCCCCCTCTTTGTGTTCCTCTCTAGTTGTGTTTCTCTCTGTCAAATAAATACATAAAATCTTTAAAAAAAAGAAAGAAAAGAAAAGAAAAGAAAAGAAAAGAAAAGAAAAGAAAAGAAAAGAAAAGAAAAGAAAAGAAAAAACTTGTACTATGACTTGTTACAGACCTAAGGTTTGAACCCATGACTTTGGCCGTAAATTCAGTATTCTGTCAAATAGACCAGGCTTTCTATCTGGTTTTACTAACAGAATATATTGTCTATGCTTTTCAAATGAAAAGCATACCCATTGGGTTGGATATGACCCTACCCATTGTTTCCCATGGGTAGGATTTTTTTTCCTCCTAATGAGGACCTTTCGTTAGTAATATTGTAAAATTTCAATAATTTATAAGTGCAAATAATATATTACATAGGTGTAAAGGAAATATTCATAAGGAAAGAGCAAAAGGAATCAGTGTTAATATTACAACTAACGATATACCTATCACTTAAAAAGCTTCATTTCTTTAGCAAATGGATATGCTTCTATCACATTAACCTGTGTGTCCTTACATCATGAGAGGGAAGCAAAAAGGTGCACCATATATTTAAGTAATATACAAAATTTCCAGGAATAACTTAAATGAAATAGATGTTCTTAAGTGATTGACCAAAGACCTATCAAGAGTTCCTATTCTCCTCCTTCAGCAGTTGAGAGGATTTCTACTCAATTGTAGCCCTCAAGGAACTAAGAGGTCAGAATGCCCACAGAGTGCTGCAATACAATAGAGAAATTGGCATAAAAATGTGGGAACATCCAGGCTATATAAGTGGAAGGATTCTGACAGAACCCGCCCGCTCTCAAGTGGTATTAAGTTTAGTTGGCTGAACAGCAGCAAGCTATCCCTTTCAAGCAAATAAAGTGCTATTTCATATAGCATATCATGACGCATGCTTCAAGATGGAAAATATTTTTGTAATAGAATTCTTATAAAATAGAATTTTAACTCTAAGGAAATGCAGGCGGCTTTAATCTTGGATCTTTGACCCTACTCGTATTCAGATGATCTTTCCCAGTAATCCTGTCATTTACTGCCCATGAAGCCATTGTCCTCCTAACAAATTCAGACTTCCCCAAGCCTCACCCATTCCCTATAGGTCCCACTGGAATTTGACAATGTTGCAAGCAGTGGCTCAGTGTTCTTTCTTTCCTGGCCTGGTCCCCAAGAGGCCCTATTACTCTCCATCCCTTCTCTCACTGACCACCCACTAGTGACATGCCTAGTTTATGCTTTCTCATTTTTTGACTCCTTCTTTTCATATAATTACCTCCTCATCTAATGTTTTCTCTCTCTACCTTGCCCCTAAAGTTGATGTCAGGTTTGTTTTAACGGGGCATAAACAGGGAGGCAAAGTACCCGCGGCAGTTTCTAAGGGGTGGCTCATTATAATTTTCAAATGTCTGTTCTTTTTTTTCCTTTTTAAGATTTTATTTATTTATTTGAGAGAGAGAGAGAGAAAGAGAGATCACAAATAGGCAGAAAGGCAGGCAGAGAAAGGGGGGAAGCAGGCTCCCTGCTGAGCAGAGAGCCCGATGTGGCGCTTGATCCCAGGACCCTGAGAGCATGACCTGAGCCGAAGGCAGAGTCTTAACCCTCTGCCCCACAAATGTCTGTTCTTGATTCAAAGATTCACCTAAAGTTTTGGGTTGTAATTATTAGTAGCAGGTAAGTTCTTTCTAGTTAGGAAACCAAGAAGTTTGATATATATGCACATGTATATGTACAGTTATTATATGTGTATATTTGTATAAATATAAAAATAAAACAAATATGAAAGCAAATATACACTATTATAGTTCTCTGTATAATTACAATATATACATATACTATAGAGAGAGTAGGATACAGAAAGGGGAGAGATAGTGACAGCTTCATTAAATACCTAGCAAGGTATTTAAAAATGGAATATAAGTAAAGATCTTTCCCTAAAAGGTCACTCAGTCTTACTACTTTGCACTTCAGTATTACGATTTGGACTTTTTTTCCATGTAAATTTCACCTTTTTCCATTTCTGTGAAACCTTTGTTGAGAATGTTATTATACACCTCAAATGTGTTTCCTTCTAATACAATATGAAAAAACAAATATTCTTGTCATTGAGTCTGGGGGATTAAAATGATAAAATTAAAATTTTCTAAAGAACACACTCAATTTATGTAACCTGCCCTATTTCCATCTTCACTCGGCTGTTAGGATGCATAGACCCAAATATTGTGCTTAATTACATCACACATTCACACTCTAGTTAGCATATTTGCCTCCTTTTTTTCTCAACTGTGTTTTTCTCTTTTTAAAGCAGCTTAAAATCATTTTTGGAGGATTCAAAGTGTAACTAAGTTGAATAAATGGATTTTAAATGTGCCTTTAAGGAAAAATATTCCTAATTAAGGGAGAGCGTTATGATGGGATGACTATGTATATGTTTAGAAAACATAGATATAGTACATTATAAAAATGGCAGGAGAACAGAGAGACAAGCAGAAAGTTTTTAATTGTTACCAATAATTATATTGCTGGTGATAGTGTGAGCATTCTTAGAGATTATGTGTGTAATGTGGAATAAATATAATGAATAATTATGGAATGTTTTAATTCTATCATCTTCCATTTCTAAGAGAACCAGGCCATTGGTATGGAAGGGAAAACAAAAGTTTACAAGGAGGTTAAGTAAATAACTCTATAGTTTCCAATTTGAACTGGAATTGAATTCAATATAATTCCAACCAAAAATTCCAGAAGCATTTTTTTGGTGAGAATTGATAAGTTAATTGTAAAGTGCATATGATAAGACTAAGGAGCTAAAATAGAACAATTTCAAAAAATAACAAAATTGGACAACTCACATTACTGGATTTCAAGACTTACTATGTTACAGAAATCAAGTCAGTGTAGTAATGGTAAAAGGATAATAGAAATCAGAGAAATGGATTGGAATCCAAAAATAGGCACATATATATGGGCGAATAGATACCTTGCAAAGTTGAAAAGGCAATTATTTGGAGAAAGGATAGTCTTTTCAGCAGAAGATGCTGGAACTATTGGATATCCATGTCTGAATTCAAACTATGATCCAGATCCTAAGTTCTATTAAAAAATTACTCAAAACAGATCATAGACTCTGGGCACCTATGGGGCTCAGTCCGTTAAGCAGCTGGCTTTTGGTTTCAGCTCAGCTCATGAAATGGGTTGTGGGATGAAACCTTGTGCCAGGCTCCCTGCTCAGCAGGGAGTTTGCTTGAGATTGCTTCCCTCTGCCTCTTCCCCGACTTGTGTGCACTCTCTCTTTCTCAAAAATAAATACCTAAATCTTAAAACAAAACAAAACAAAACAAAAAAACCAGATCATAGACTCAATGTGAAACCTAAAACTGTAAAAGTTCTAGAAGAAAGCAGAGGAGAAAATATCGGTTCCGCAGTGTCTTTTATCCCCTCCAGAAATAAGGGAAATTTTAATCTATTTATATTGCCTCCTGGAATTTACTGGATGTCTGATCCACAGGTAGAAAGAAATGGTGTTTCTGGGAGTACCCCCTGACTGTGGGACCATGTGGTCTAAAACGGTTCCAGAATACTTCAGCCTTTATGATCCAGCTGCAGCAGGTGCAATATAGCCAGTGATTTGGCACAGTGGAGAAAATCGTATTATTCTCCAGCTTTTCCCGTTCTTGCAAATGGCCCTACTGGGCCTAAATGGCCATTTGGAGCCAGCCTACTTTTTGTCCTCTGAGTTAGAAGAAGAGCTCTTCTTGCCCAGTGATGGAAGAAATGTGTAGCATTCCTCATTCCCTTTCCCGCTGATGATTTGTTTTGCAGCCTCTCCCTTGGTAGTGCTCTGTAGCAGCTGTTCCTTTTCTTTGCTGTGTATATGTCTCCTTTTTATCTTGGCAGACAAGGCAATTTCTTTGAAATAAAGGCCCCTTCTCTGTAGCAAGTGACCTTGAGACATTCAGCGCTATCATTTCCCAGCTGTATTAGTGACTCCAAATTCAATTTCAAGGTTCTTGAAAGCTTTCCCTTGTCCACCTTGTGTTCACTTGCCTTCATTTAAGTGTCCTACAAGGCAATTGCTTTGGGATCCTTGTATCCATTTTAGCATGTGTCTAACTTAACCAAAGAGAATTGCAGCAAGCATGGCTTCAATGCCTACGGCCTGGCGGTGATCAAGGCATCGCAGTTGGGGTCTCTGTCATGTCTTTGGATGCTGTGAATAGCCAGTAATGAGAAAAGAGGGAAATGTCATGCTAGGACCTCGGGGTCCAGATCATGCAAATCATTTAACAATATATCGTAGAGACTCAAATTACGCACAGTATATAGGACCATGAGTGCTTTTCCAACAGTAAACTTGAATAATAAGCAATTATAAGCATATTTTAAAATGCAGATGCATGCGTCTGATTGATGGGTGGGATGGCAGACATGTGATGCCATTGAAACACGCTATTTATGGTTGTCATCAATTATGTTGGTGTTTGTCAAGGAGCAGGCTTCTGAGACTTAACTTCCTCATTTGTAAAATTTATGTCTAAGGCATTTTTCGAATCAGGCCTTCTAGGCCACCTGCTTAGAGACTATTCAGAAATATATCTGATTCAGTTGTCCCTGATTTCTCATCTTTTATCCCATAAATCCTATCTCCCTGCCCCCCAAAAATGAGAAATAGGTTTCATCGAGTGGTTTTGGCTTCCTGGGTTGAGAAGAATTCTGAACCTGTACTTAGGATCACTGAACA
>PITA01018790.1:0-39242 GCA_004023965.1 Spilogale gracilis
TTGTGTGTCGATCATACCTCACTGAAGTGGTTGAGGCAAAAATGATGGAAGAACCAAGAATGCATGAGTTCTGCCCTGCCATTCACCCCCTTCATGAAGAAGAACCCAAGAGAGATTCAAGGAACAACAGCAGAATAAAATAAAAACGACTTTATTACTACCTGGTATGGTGCTGGAGACCTTGGCTGGGGGACGGGCTTCACGCCCTAAGCACAGCCTCCCCTGTCCCCTGAAGCCCAAACAAAATCTGGATCCCTGCCGTTCTCTCCTGGACACAGGGCCAGTGGTAAATGGCATGAGATGTGGTGGCTGGGCCCACAATGAGAAGGAAATACCTGGCTCTCAGCTGCCTGGTGGAAGAGGAGAAATATGCTCAACCAATATGCTTGACCTTTTAAAAGCACAAGAAAATATAACCAATCAGATTAGGATTTCTCTCTCAGGAGGACAGGTTTCTCAGGATGAGAAGATAAACCTCAGGGACCTGGAACAATCCCCCCACACACAAGCCTGCATGTGTTTGCCATTCCTAGGCTGAGCGATCCCCACCATGTTCCGCCAGCTGCCCCAGCCAGAAAGCTGGGTGTAATACAGTTTCATTTTTCCTCAACCCCTGTGTTCATACTGATTTTACTTCCGAGAAAGGTTTTGAATCTGTCCCTATTGCCTTAGTCCTACTCTAGCTCAGGCCACAGTCCTTCCTGGTTTCCTCTCCCAGATGCTATACTGGCTTCCACCTTTCTGCCATCCAATTCATCCTGCAAATGGTCCTGCAAATGATCTTCTGAGTAATGCAGAATTGGTCACCCTCTTGCACTACTAGACTCTTCAGACACTGCCCTTTGCAGGTGAAGTTCCTGCTCTTAACAGGCTTATAGGGCTTGGCAGGATTGGCCACTGCCCTCTTTCCCTAGTGCCTTCTCTCCCCTTCCCTGAGCAGCTCCATGCTTCAGCCACACTGACCTTGAGTCCCCAAACTCCACCCTCCTTCTTGCCTTCCCAAACAATTGACCCCTTCCCTGTGGCCACTTCTGTCCCCTTCATCCTTCAGACCTCAGCAACTGCAGACATCATGTCTTCATCTTAGAACTGGTGTGTCCAGGGGCGCCTGGGTGGCTCAGTTGGTTAAGTCTCTGCCTTCGGCTCAGGTCATGATCCCAGGGTCCTGGTATCAAGCTCCGCATCAGGCTCCCGAGTCAGCAGAGAGCCTGCTTCTCCCTCTTCCTCTGCTTGCTGTTCTGTCTGACGTGCGTTCTCTGTATCACTCTTGTCAAACAAATATATAAATAAAATCTTAAAAAAAAAAAGAAACCTGGTGTGTCCAGTACCTGCTCAAGTCTATCCCTGCACTCTGGACCTTGGCCGAGCCCAGCTGTGCCCTGCACAGCAGTCTGGGCACCCTCATGCTGGCCCTTAGCCTAGAGGGCCTGTCATCACTGCCACTTTCCCTGACATCTTTCTTCTGTGAGATCTGGGTGGGGCCGCTTCTGTCTTGGGCATCCTCCTGTTCCGGAGCCTGCCCAGAGGACATTTGTGGAGGATGAGAACAGGAGAATAATTATCCTCAAAAATGGGAAAGTTAATGACCTCTCTTTTTTGGTCACTTGATTTTTGGCCTTACTGATAAAGTCTTTAACTCTCCTGCAGGCAGACAAGTTGTTAAAAGCTTTGAAAGCCCACCTTAAGCATGAGGCACAAAAAGAAAACGAGCATCAGGTAAGTAATACTTTTTTTTTTTTTACCACCCTCTAAATATTAAGACAATTATATTTAATTAATGAGTGGTAAACACAACGTGACTTAAGACATGCTATTTATCCCCAAAGAGATCATTATAGGTAATAATAAATCCTTTGATAATAACTATTTGTTATGTATTACAAAAAAAAACTGCCTAGTAGTGAGTAACCTGTTGAAGAAGATGTTCTCATAAAAAATACAAAGGTTAATTAATTGTTGCCAAACCTTGCTAGAGCTTGCTTGGTCTGAGCAAGGAAGGAACAGGATTTGAAGCCCAAAAAAACCCAGGTTAAGAAGCAGTTCTGTCATTTCTTTCTAAGTGATCTTGGAAATCTCAAATGCCTTAATTCTCAGTTTCCGATTCTTTACAATGGTGGCAGTTGCTCTGCTGAATTGAATGTTACAAGAATGAAATGAAGTAGGGCCTGTAAGAGTGGCTTGCGGTGCCGTAGAAACCAGAGTGATAGGGGAGGGGCTGTCATGGCTGCCTTAGACAGAAGGTTTGGACGGGGCCTGACATAGTCCACGGTTGCTGCCGTAGGGCCAGGATTCTAAACTTGAAATAGAGGAAAATCCAGAAAGGCCTTAACTTAAGGCCCTGAGCTTTGAAGAGGATCCATTATCTGGGAATAATGGTAAATATGAATTGAAAATTTAGCCATCATCCCCCCATCTTTATCATCTCTATGTTCCAAATTATAAACATCTAAAACTGCTAAGAGTCAAAATTCTTTTGGGGTGCCTGAGTGGCTCAGTCAGGTAAGCATCCAACTCTTGATCTCAGGTTCATGTTTTCAAGCCCTGCACTGGGCTTCATGCTGGGTGTGGAGTCTTTTAAAAAATAAACAAAAAAAACCCAAAAACGTGTAGCAAAATTTTTTTGAGTCCAGGTTTAATTAAGTTAAAATAGCAAAAGATAAATTTTGAATTCTAGCTTTAAGATCTTACATCAACTAAATTTCCATCTCTATATATATAATTCTTTAATGATGAAGGATACATGATTAGTGCCATTGGAAATCAAGACTTTAGTTTGGATGGTAGTTAATAGAATAAAATCATCCCCTGTTTATCTATCTTATTTCAAATCTAACATCTTAGGGGCCGTTCCATTTTGAAAAAATTTCACAAAAGCATGATGATAGTCCAAATTCAGTTAGATAAAGAATTCGTAAGTGTTGACTCTATAAATAGTAAGCTTGGGGCACCTGGGTGGCTCAGCCGGTCAAGCCTCTGCCTTCGGCTGGGATCATGATCCCAGGGTCCTAGGATGGAATCCTGTGTAGCCCCCCCCCCCCAGTGGGGAGTCTGCTTCTCACTCTGCATCCCCACCCCTGGCTTTTGCTCTCTAGCTCATGATCTCTCTCTTTCAAAATCATAAAGAAAGTGAGCTTAAAGATTTATTTATTTTTAGGGAGAAATGTGCATAAGCACGTGCAGGAGGAGGGTCAAAGAGAGGGAAAGAGAATCCTCAAGCAGATTCCCCAATGAGCAGAGAGCCGGTGGCAGCACTCAGTCCCGGGACCCCAAGATCGTGACCTGAGCTGAAATCAAGAGCCAGCCATTCAAATGACTGAGCCACCCAGGCCCCCGTCAATAGTGAGCGCAGATTGATGGAAAGACCTGATACCAAAAAAGAGTTGATTTATCTAAGGCTACAGGAGCAGTCAACCACAGTCCAGGGGCATAGCAAAGAGGTCACTGATGTTCCCAAGAACTGACAGATGTGTAAACTTCCAGATCCCCAGATCTGAGTGAGTGAGACCTCACACCTCGCGGAAACCTTATTCTTGCACTGTGGGTCAGCCTTAACTGAAGCAACTTGGCATGTGGTTTCATCTGGCTGTGTGCCAAGGACTCCCTTGTCTGAATCAGGGGTCCCTCATCAGCCCTGGAGTTAGATAAGTCTGTTACAGGTACATCACAGTGCATTCCAGAATGAACACCTCCTCCCTATCACTGTCAGGCTCCTAGACTAGCCTATGTTTAAGGGATTAAAGCAAGTGATTGTTGTGGTAACAGACATCTAAACAAAACAGTTCTAGTACCCATGGTGCACTCTGTCAGTAGGGAGTCCCTGTGGGAGGGCTAAATAAGCACTTTAGAAGTGTCTCTGGGGGCGCCTGGGTGGCTCAGTTGGTTAAGCAACTGCCTTCAGCTCAGGTCATGATCCCAGACCTGGGATCGAGCCCCACATCAGGCTCCCTGCTTGTCGGGAGGCCTGCTTCTCCCTCTCTCACTCCCCCTGCTTATGTTCCCTCTCTAGCTGTGTTTCTCTCTGTCAAATAAATAAAATCTTAAAAAAGAAGTGTCTCTGTAGTCCAATGATACATGGGACCTAAGGGTGTCACTTGTATAGTGGAAGCAGTTTCTTTTTCTTCTGCGTGACTCTCCAGAGAGCTGGGAAGTGGGATCAGATAGCCTCTATCTCCTCTGATGTTTCCCCACCTTGGAATTTGTTTACCTGTTTTCACCTGTCGTGTGCTGACCTTATTTGGGGTGAGTTCACAGGTGCATGTGGGTGTCCTTTACCATTCTTGTGTCCTCATTCCTTAGCTCCTGTATTTTCCTGGCCACTCTTCATCCTGGACCGTACGCCACTTGGAGCTATGTCACTTCTGTGATATCTTAGATACCTCTGTCTAAAACTTGCCGCTCTCTAACCGTCCTAATTCTTAGACTTCAACACATTTATTTTATATTGTGGTTCTAATTGCAAGATACATGGGAGAATAATTTGAGGAGATTTTTACCAGTGGTGGTATACAGGCCTCACCAAACCCAAGATCCACTAAAGCAGCTCTCGGGGTGGGGTCCAGGCAGGCCCATGAAATGGGGTGAAAATCAGGACACAGAACCCTCTAGCCACCACTCCCGCCCACAGAGGACCAGGTAAAATACCAGAAGGCTTCTCTGCAAGGCGATTCGATGGCATCAAGATACGGCCTCTTACTTCTGTCATTCAAGGGCTCCCTTGCATCACAGCCTTTTCCCCACCTAAGGACCCTAGTGGATCACCTCCTGCCAGATAAGACCCTGCCCCACATCCCATCCCCTGATGAGGTCTTTTTTTTTTTTTTTCTGAAATAGGATAGACCACCAACAGTCACCAGACATTTGAGGGGAAGCCTGCAGTGGGAGAGAGCTAAAGATAAATAAAAAGACCCTAGAGGAGACCCAGATGACCCAAAAAACAAGCAAAAGCTTTAAGGAAAAAAAAGCCTTTCAAGAACTAAATGATTTATCAACTAAAATCAAACTACACAGACATATCACAGATGACTCAATTAAGGTTATGTAACAAGCTATAAATGTTAACAGCTTAGAGAATAGATGACAGACACTGAGCAAGAAAAGGAGGACAGGAGGTGAAGGGAAGTATAAGGATCTGTACTTGGATTTTACAGGAGGCTTTGTGTAGGTGTGGGACAGGATACAAAGGTTTCAGAATCCTTAGGGCAGCAAAGGTAACTAATAGAGGGGAGGGGTACAGTGCTCTCGGGAAGGAGATGGCAGAGGAGCGTGGGACGAGTGAGCTAACCAGCAGGTGATACAAACGCGTAGCCCATGAACACGCCATGCGTGGAAGTGACCACCTGCGGCCAAGGAAGCCCTAGAAATGGGAGGACCCAGACTGGGAAGCAACTGCTTTCCATTAGACTCTCTTCAGTACTTAATTTGTTTTTAGACACAGATGTGTAATATTAGTTTATTTCGGATCAGCTCCTGATTAGAATTTAGTGTACAAAGCATGAAAAGCAAATCAAGCCTCCTCTTTATAATGTGTAGGTAAGAGAATGTGCTGAAGACAGGCCTTCCTCATACTCACCTCTCACTTTTTTTTTCCCTAGTGCTTCCATAGTTTCATTTTTTTTTTAAAGATTTTTTAATTATTTGACAGAGAGAAACAGCCAGAGAGGGAACACAAGCAGGAGGAGTGAGAGAGGGAGAAGCAGACTTCCCGCCGAGCAGGGAGCCCAATGTGGGTCTCGATCCCAGGTCTCCGGCATCATGACCTGAGCCGAAGGCAGTCGCCCAACCAACTGAGCCACCCAGGCGCCCCTTTAGTTTCATTTTTACATTTAAATGTTTTACCCAGGGGCGCCTGGGTGGCTCATTCCATTAAGCATCTGCCTTCAGTCCAGGCCATAATCTCCGGGTCCTGGGCTCCAGCCCAGCGTGGGACTCCCTGCTTATTGAGAAGCCTGCCTCTGCCTCTGCCTCTCCCTCTCCCTCTCCCCGTCCTCCTGCTCTATTTATCTCAAGTGAATGAATAAAATCTTAAAAAAAAAAATCTTTGATCCATCCAGATTGCATTTGGGTGTGAAAAAAAACAATCAAGCTTCATTTCCCTCCCCCCACCAAAAAGATAAAAAGTAGAGTTAGTTTTCCCTGCATCCTGTGTTGAATCTAGTCTTCCCCCGTTATTATGAAGTGCAACTATTACCAAACAATGAGTTCTTACATAACCTAGTCTGTTGGGATAATCTGATACTTGTCCCACACTGTTCTAAAAATGGAGCTTTTTACTTTTAGTTTAGGGTAGTACAGGTGTCATTCTTACCTCACTCCCTTATTTTGGCCTTGGACAAGCTACGTTAGACTCTCTAAGCTTCAGTTTCCCCCTTTGTAAACTGGGGATAATCTCCTGGGCTTTGAGGCATAAATGAGATAACCCATGTAAATACTTAACCCAATAAAGTTGTGATATTAGCTGTAATTATTACAGTATGTGCCTAGTACTCTGTGTATATTCAAAAAAATTAATGCTAATTTGCTTATTTACTAATAGTAAGAAACTTCGAATGCTTTCCTAGCCTAATTTTTAAGCTGGGGTTGTTAAATGTGATCATTTATCTTAAGATTTTATTTATTGGGGCACCTGGGTGGCTCAGTCGTTAAGTGTCTGTCTTTGGCTCGGGTCATGATCCTGGGGTCCTGGGAACGAGCCCCACATCAGGCTCCCTGCTCGGTGGGAAGCCTGCTTTTCCTTCTCCCACTCCCCCTGCTCTGTTCCCTCTCTCACTGTATCACTGTCAAATCAATAAATAAAATCTTTAAAAATAAATAAAAGATTTCATTTGTCAGAGGGAGAATGTGCAAGCAGGGGGACCGGCTGGTAGAGGGAAAAGAGGGAAAAGCAAACCCCCGCTGAGCCGGGAGCCCGATGCGGGGCTCAATCCCAGGACCTGGGGATCATGATCTGAGCTGAAGGCAGATGTCTAACCAACTGAGCCACCCAGGCGCCCCTGGTTGTTTCTTTTCAAATGTTCTAAAATTCTTGTCTCGGCCTATACTTCAATACAAAAGTGTTTTAAAAGGTCCTGGGATCAAGGCCCGCATCGGGCTCTCTGCTCCTCCTCTCTCTGCCTGCCTCTCTGCTTGCCTCTCTGTCTACTTGTGATCTCTCTCTCTCTCTGTCAAATAAATGAATAAAATATTTTTTAAAAAAATACCTTTTGAAAATATATTTTTTATTCAGTTTAAATTCTGATTCTTCCTACCATTGTAACTCTAAAAATAGGACATGGCAGATGAACATCTGTCTTTTCATGATGGCAGTCAAACCTCCGCATCATCCTGTGATGAGTCTGAGCTGCAGCGCTGTGGCCAGGAGCAAGCTGGGAGGGAGCCACTTGGTCACGGCACCAAAACCAGGAGGAGGTGCAGGACCGTCTACAGGAACCCTGACGCCCAGGTGAATAGACGTGTGCAAATTTTGACCACCACCTGTGCCAAAATTGGTATATTCTTAGGAAACTTTCTCTTCGAATTTCCTTATACTACAAATCGTTGTAAACCGTGTGCTCTAAGCTCCATGAAAGCCCAGACCCAAGTCTAGACTGCTCATCCTGCCCTGGGGGCTGGCACGTGGGAAGTGCTCACTGAGGAGTAAGCACAAATTAAATATTGGTTGAGCAAATATGAAAGTGAAGTAAGTGCTCACCTCAGTGAGGGCTGCCAGGAAGGAAAGAGAAACCAACATTAGTAGGATTTTTTTTTTTTTTCTTTTTAGCTGGCCGCAGACCTGGTGATCGCCCTTCAGTTGGTCATTCAGAAGAATGGTCATGGGATTAGCCAGGGGCTTCCACTTGGAGAGGACTTTGATTTTGCTCTTTTTTTATCGTCTCATTCAAATGTTACTTTACAAGTCCTTATTTTTATTTTCTAGTTCTCTAGAGTCCCTTGGCTGTGAGACTATACATATATCCCTAAGAGAGCTAATCTTGCCATTTAAGCTTTTCAGTGGCTCCTAGTAGGTGTTATTACCAGCTCTGCCACTCAAATCTAATTCTCCTACTTTTCTTCCTTTAGCTCCTTTTCAGTGTGGGTGCCAATCTTTGGAAAGCAGTGGTGACTTTCTATCATTTAAATCCTTTCTCCGGGGCACCTGGGTGGCTTAGTCGTTAAGCGTCTGCCTTCAGCTCTGGTCATGATCCCAGGGTCCTGAGATCGAGCCCCACATCGGGCTCCCTGTTTGGCCAGGAAGCCTGCTTCTCCCTCTCTCACTCCCCCTGCTTGTGTTCCCACTCTCGCTGTGTCTCTATCAAAAAAATAAATAAAATCTTTTAAAACTAAATAAAAATAAATCCTTTCTCCTTTTTAACATTTGTAGCAGGATGCTCCAGGGATAAAAGTAAGTGATGACACTGAATTCCAGAATCAAGAGATGCAGGAAAACCAGAATCTCAGAACAGTTGCTGAAGTGCCTTCACCACCAGATGAGAGCCAAGGAGAGGAGAATGCTGTTTCCTCAGGAAAAAGAAGAAGGCGTGGTATGCCAAATAAGTAAAAACAAAACGAAACACTGAAATTCTAGGGGTCCCCCCTGCGCATTCATTTCTGGGACTGCGCTAACAAAGTACTACAAACCAGATGCTTTGTCCTCAGGCCCAATCAAAAGTTAAGACTTCCACATACCTTTCTAAGCAGCACAGCCCAGCCAGAACACCGGCTGTGGAGCTAAGTGTTCTACAATGAGAGCAAAAGTTAAAACCAAATACAGTAGGCCGTCCAGTCGTCTTCAGTGCTGTTGTGGAAAAACCAGGGTAAGAGTGGTAGCTGGAAAGTTTAGGGACATTGACATCTATGCGGAAGAGACGTGGGCTGTCCTCCCTGCCAGCTCCTTCTGGCCTGTTCCAGATGCGGTGCACAGAGCGGCATGCGTGCCTGCTCCCCCATGACCTCTGAAGGGGAGCTGCAGAGTCTGCCTTTGCGGGAGCGGGCTTTTATTTTAGTAAATGTATACTTTCCTTAGTCTCTAAGCATCTATAAACCTCTTTCCTAAACTGTGTCAACTAAAAGTTTGTTTCAAAGAGACCAGAAACCTTGAGTTCCCCCAGACCCAACAGGACCTGGCGCTTCATGATTTCCTTCCCTGGGAAGACAACCAAGTGTGTAGTGTCTCATGTTCCCTTCTCTGCAGCAGCCCTGTCTGCACCCCGGGGAGCAGGGCTTGACTGGGGAGGGGGAATGGCGCCCCACTGCTGTGGCCTCTATGCAGTGAGGGGCAGGATTTCTAATGCTGAGCCTTCCCTCCTCCCCCAGAATTTAGACTTCCTGAATGTCAACAATTACTAGAGGTAGAGCTGTTTGATTCTGACTGAGCCTATGAACCTACAATTTTTTTTTCTAAAGATTTTATTAATTTATTTGACAGAGAGATCACAAGTAAGCAGAGAGGCAGGCATAGAGAGAGGAGGAAGCAGGCTCCCTACTGAGCAGAGAGCCTGACATGGGCCTCAATCCTAAGACCCTGAGATCATGACCTGAGCCAAAGGCAGAGGCTCAAACCACCAAGCCACCCAGGTGCCCTTTATCTTTTTTAAGATTTTATTTATTTATTTGACAGATTGAAACACAGCCAGAGAGGATACACAAGCAGGGGAGTGAGAGAGGGAGAAGCAGGCTTCCCACCGAGCAGGGAGCCCGATTCGGGGCTGGATCCTGGGACTCCAGGATCATGACCTGAGCCAAAGGCTGTCGCTTAATCAGCTGAGCCACCCAGGCACCCCTAGTGTATCAAATTTTTAAAAATGTTTTAATTGTACTAGCTACTGGCACATACTGATAGAATGTAAACAAAAATAGGGGGCTCCTCCATAATTTCTAAGAGTCTAACACAATCCAGAGACTAGAAGTATGAGAATTGCTAATCTGTTCTAGAAATGACCTCATTTAGGTTTTCATGGGTTAGTCTAGTCCTGTCCATTAAAGCAAAGGAAAAATCTCAGCTCTGGGATTTCATTGTCATGACTCTTTAGTCTACTTTAGTCTGGAACATTCTTCACTCTACTTTTGTCTTTGAGGATTTTTTTTTTATGTTTGCATTTTTTTAATATAGGCCAGTTTTGGGGCACCTGGGTGGCTCAGTTGGTTAAGCAACTGCCTTCGGCTCAGGTCATGATCCTGGAGACCCAGGATCGAGCCTCACATCAGGCTCCCTGCTTGGTGGGAAGCCTGCTTCTACCTCTCTCACTCCCCCTGCTTGTGTTTCCTCTCTGGCTGTGTTTCTCTCTGTCAAATAAATAAAATCTTCAAAAAAAAAAATATATATATATATGCCAGTTTTGGGGGTCCTCAGCCTTGGTTTGTCTAATATGTGCTGAGGGTTACATTTAGATGCTGTACTTGGGGCAGTTAGCCCGCAGAGTAATCCTGCGTCTGTGCTCCCAGAAAGCACAGCTGGTGGCTTGTTCACAGGAGGTCACCTTGCTAGGCTGCCCCTTTGTGAAGTGGCTTTTTTTTCCCCTCATTTGCAGTAAGTATCTGGAGAGGAGTGACTCTGACTCCGTAAATATGCTGTTGTACATGGAACGTTACCGTTCCGATTTTAGAGGCCAGTTCTAAGCAGGAGGCCTTGAGGCCCCTCCTGCCCTGCCCTACCCAGTCACTGTTTTTTTGTTTGTTTTTGTTTTTAACATACAATGTATTATTTTCCTTTTTTAAAAAATATTTTGTTTATTTGACAGAGAGAGAGATCACAGGTAGGCAGAGAGGCAGGCAGAGAGAGAGAGGGGCAAGCAGGCTCCCCGGTGAGCAGAGAGCCTGACGTGGGCCTCAATCCCAGGACCCTGAGATCATGACCTGAGCTGAAGGCAGAGTCTTTAACCCACTGAGCCATCCAGGCACCCTAATGTATTATTTTCTTCAGGGGTACAGGTCTTTGAATCATCAGTCTTACACAATTCACAGTCATTGTTTGATGTCCTACCAATGGACACATTGGGAAACCTCCCAACCTCCCGTCTGAGTGACAGGATTATACGAAGTAGTTCTTAAAAACCCACTTGGATATTTTTAAGTAGATTATCTCAAGTTGAAAAAGATAACAGAATTTGGTTGTAAGTGAGGGGAAAATAGCCAAAAAACTAGTAGGGCAGTGGTGGACCTGAGGAAATATGCCAAAATGCTCGTGGGTAAGGACGTTTCTTAGGTTGGTGGGGTTGTGTGATTTTTTTTTTAGGATTTTATTTATTTTCATTTTTTTTTATTTTTTAAGATTTAATTTATGTATTTGACAGAGACACAGCTAGGGAGGAAACAAGCAGAGGGAGTGGGAGAGGGAGAAGCAGGCCTCCCACTCAGCAGGGTGCCTAATGTGGGCTTAGTCTCAGGACCCTGAGTTCATGACCTGAGCCAAAGGCAGACGCTTAGCCACTGAGCCACCCAGGCACCCCAAGATTTTATTTTTAAGTAATCTCTATGCCTAAATGGGGGATCAAACTTTGAACCCTGATATCAAGAGTCTCACACACACACTACCAACTGAAACCACTAGCCATCCTGGGATTGTGGGATTTTTATTGTCTAGTTACAATAACCTGTTCATAGGAAAAGTTTTGAAAAAGTTTTCTTAAATTATTAATTAATTTACTTATGTGAGAAAGAGCATGAGCAGGGGGAGGAGCAAAGGGAGAAGCTGACTCTGCACTGAGCCGGAAGCCCAATCAACACTCAATCCTGGGACCCTGGGATCATGACTCAAGCTGAAGGCAGATGCTTAACCAACTGAACCACCCAGGCACCCCTTAAATTTCTGATATATTTACATAAGTTCACTACAGGAAGCATACAGTTTCTTCCAGGTTATAGTGTATGAGCTAAAATTGTAGTGATGCTATAACTCCTTCTTTGTGCTCCTTTTTCCCAGCACCTTAGCAGACCTAATGACATGAAAATGCCCCCATGTTAACTTGTAGACCCTTTTTTTTTCTTTTAAGCTTTATTTTAGTAATCTCTACACCCAACATGGAAGTCCAACTCACAACCCTGAGATCAAGATTTGTGCACTCTGATTAAAGCAACCAGGCACCCCTATCTTCTAGACGTTTCTTAATAGGAACAATTTGTTTTGAAATCTTTGATTAGTTCTGTATCTTTCCATTTAGGTAATGATTCAAAGCTACCTTCAAAAGGAAAGAAGTCTCTCTACACAGATGGGTTTTCCAAACCTGGAAAAAGCAAAAGAACTACAAGCATGACTCCAAGTAAGTTTCACACCCACAGAAACAAATAGTTGGCACCTTCGGGCCAATGCCGAATAGGCAGTGTGCAAGAGCAGCAGAAGGCTTGACTGCTGGAGCCGGACTGGCACCCTCATTCTCTGCTTTTCTGGCCCTGAGACCAGGAGCCTCTTACCCTCAATAAACCCCCTCCATCAGTTTCCAGCGGGAGGGCGTGTACTGCCTATTTCATCAGGTCGATACCGACAGACCTGATGCCGTCCCTCCACTTCCAGATCCCCGCCTACAGCCGTGACTGCAGTGAAGTGAGTCCAGTGAGTTTGTGTCCTTAGCATGAAAGAGTTCTGTTTATGCTGTACTGTAGTTGTTAAGTGTGTGGTAAGTGTTAGGTCTTAAAGAACAATGCACATATTTTAATTAAAAAATAATTTCTTGCTAAAGAATGCTGGCCATCCTCTGAACTTGCAGCAAAATGGCAATCTTTTTGCTGGCCAAGGGTCTTGCCTGTGTGGATGGCTCTGAACGATGGCGGATGGTGGTTGCTGAAGGTGGGGATGGCCGTGGCAGTTTCTAAAAGCAAGGCCCCAGTGAAGTTTGCCCCAGTCATTGACTTCCTTTAACAAATGATTTCTCCGTAGAGTGCAGTGCTATTGATAGCGTTTTACCCCACAGTAGAACTTCTTCCAAAACTGGGAGTCCATCTTCTCAAACTCTGCTGCTGCCTTATCAGCTAAGTTTATGGACTATTTTAAACCCTTTGTTGTCATTTCAGCAGTCTCCACAGCATCTTTGCCAGAAGTAGATTCCATCACAAGAAATCATTTTCTTTGCCCATCTATAAGAAGCAACTCATCACCCATTAGTTTTATCATGAGATGGCAACAAGCCAGTCCTGTCTCTAGGCCCCGCTTCTCATTCTAGTTCTCTTGCTAGGCCCACCACATCTGCAGTTACTTCCTCCACTGAAGGTTTGAGGCCCTCAGAGTCATCCTTGAGTGCTGGAATCAGCTCCTTTCACACCTCTGTTTGTGCTGATATTTTAGTTTCTTGACATGAACCACAGATGTTCTTAATGGCATCTAGAATGGTGCATCATTTCCAGAAGGTTTTCACTTTTGTCCAGTCCCATCAGAGGAATTACTATCCACGGTAGCTGTAGCTTACAAAGTGTATTTGTTAAATAGGACTTAAAAGTCTAAATGACTCCTTGATTCATAGGCTGCAGAATGGATGCTGTGTTAGCATGAAGACAATGGTCATCTCGTATACCTCCCATAGAGCCCTTGATCGGGTTCATTGCCAACAAGCAGCCATATTTTGAAAGGAGTCTTTTTTCTGAGCAGTAGATCTCAACAGTGGACTTAACATATTCAGTAAATTATGTTGTAAACATGTGCATTCCAAGCTTTGTTAATAGATTTATAGAGCACAGGCAGAGTAAGTGTTGAATAATTCTTAAGGGCCCTAGGATTTTCAGATGGTAAGTGAGCACTGGCTTCAACTTCAAGTCATCAGCTGCACTAGCCCCTAACAAGAGTCAGCCTGTCATTTGAATACACATTGACTTCACCATAGCTAAGAAAGTTCTAGATGTCATCTTAAAATAGGCTGGTTCATCCACCTTGAAAATCTGGTGTTTGGTACAGCAGCCGCCTTTGTGAATGTTCTAGCTCTTCTGGGCCATGTGCTGCAAACTCCTTCGTCAGCACTTCCTGCTTCACTTTGTACTTTTATGTCCTGGGAGAAACACAAACCTCATGAACTGATCTCTGCCAGCTTCCAGCCTTTCTTCTGCAACTTCCCCAACTTCCTCAACCTTCACAGAATGGAAGGGCATTAGGGACTTGCTGTGGCTGGTGTGGTCTTCTACCCAGGCCAAACTTTCTCCATATCAGCAATGAGGCTATTTCACCTGAAGACTTCGAGGCACAGCACACATTTAAGTTTGCCATCTTATGTGGGCACTGCTTGTGGTGCCCCAAAACAGCTACGATAAGAAAACGAAAGATTGCTAATCACAGATCACCACCGCAAATACATAACAATAATGAAAAGTTGGAAATTCTGCGATAACTACCAAAAGATAATAATACAGAGACATGAAGTAAGCCAGTGTGGTTAGAAAGATGGCTCTTGACAGGGTTGCAAGAAACCTTCAATTTGTGAAAAAAAACAAACAAGGGGCACCTGGGTGGCTCAGTTGGTTAAGCAACTGCCTTCAGCTCAGGTCATGATCCTGGAGACCTGGGATCGAGCCCCACATTGGGCTTTCTGCTCGGCGAGAAGCCTTCTTCTTCCTCTCTCAGTCCCTCTGCTTGTGTTTCCTCTCTGGCTGTGTTTCTCTCTGTCAAATAAATAAATATTTTTTTTTTTTAAAGTATCATAAAGTGCTATAAACCAAGATATGTGTATATATAGATTGAGACTAGTTTTCTACCTTTGATTACCTAACATAGCAACTACCACACATGGCAGGTACTCCGTAAAACTGAGAGTGAATGTCTCTAAAGGACTTGGTACAATGTCCACCTTGTAATTATTTTTCTTAAATTTTTTAAAGTAATCTCTACCTCCAGCATGGGGATGATCAAGAGTCAACACACCATCCCACCAACTCTATGGATTGAGCCAGTCAGGCACCCCGAAGTTTTTTTTGTTGTTTTGTTGTTTGTTTGTTTTTAAAGATTTTACTTATTTATATGACAGAGAGAAACATAGCTAGAGAGAGAACACAACTAGGGGGAGAGAGAGGGAGAAGCAGGCTTCCCGCCGAGCAGGGAGCCCGATGTGGGACTCGATCCCGGGTCTCCGGGATCATGACCTGAGCCGAAGGCAGTCGCCCAACCAACTGAGCCACCCAGGCACCCCTGTTTTTGTTTTTGTTTTTGTTTTTTTTTTCCAGTAAGAAGTTTAAGGGATTTCATATCTAAACACATAATTGATTGCTCTATTGCGTGGTGCATAGCATGTTGAGGGTTGTATATTTATAGTACTTAGAATGCTCTTCATATATTAGAAATGCATATACTTAGTTAGAATTTTAATTTTAAAACTTGTTTAAATTTTACTTTTTTAAAGTAATCTCTACACCCAACATGGGCTTGAAGCCACAGCCCCAAGATCAAGAGTCACACACTCCCCCGACTGACCAGCTAGGCCCCTCAAGAATATTCCTTTTTTTTTTTTTTTTTTTAAGATTTTTTTATTTATTTGACAGAGAGAAACACAGCCAGAGAGGGAACACAAGCAGGGGGAGTGAGAGAGGGAGAAGCAGGCTTCCCACCAAGCAGGGAGCCTGATGTGGGACTCGATCCTGGTTTCTGGGGTCATGACCTGAGCTGAAGGCAGTCGCTTAACCAACTGAGCCACCCAGGTGTCCCCCCTCAAGAATATTCTTAATCAGCACAGCACAAAGCGGGGATCAGCACACGACTGCCAGCCGTGGCCTTTCTTAAAACCCTTAAGCTAAGAATGGTTTTTACAGTTTTAAAGGATTTTACAAAAAAAGAATGAGATATACCGTATGTGGCCACAAAGACTAAATAAAATATTTACTGTCAGACCCTTAACAGAAAAGGTTTGCCAATCCTTGGTATAAAGCTCTCCAAGCATTATAAAATGTCATTTATAATTAAGTAAAGGCCATTTGATTAACTGGTGAGGGGAGAAGACAAACCTGTTATTTTCTTATTCTGTGGGCTAAACTAAGTTGTCAGCAGTAAAATGGAGAGGAGGGAGATGGCATATGTTGGATAGTTGACAAGATGAATATAGTTTGTCCCTGAGTTTCCAAAAACAAAGATTTGAAATTAAAGTTTTAGTAAAGATGATGTTGAAGTTGAATGTCAGGGATGCAGAGAAGAGAGTGAATATTAACAGAAAGACAAAGGGAAGGTGAATAAATGGATTTGTCTTGTTACTGATTGTTCTGTTTTGGGTATCATTCTAGACTTTAAGAAGCTTCATGAGGCTTGTTTTAAGGAAATGGAGTCCATTGATCAATATGTTGAGAGAAAAAAGAAAAATTTTGAAGAACACAATTCATTTCACGAACTGAAGGTATGCTGATAAAATTCTGGTTTTTTTGTTTTTAAGATTTGTTTATGTGAGAGAGAGCGAAAATTAGCACAGCAGGAGGGGCAGAGGGAGAGTGAAAAATAATCCCAAGCAGACTCTGCACTGAGCATGGAGTCCATCTCAGGGCCTGATCTCAGACTCTGAGATCACAACTTAAGCCAAAACCAAGAGTCAGATGCTCAGTTAACTGCGCCACCCAGCTGCCCGAAAAAATTATGTGGTTTTATTTTTTTTTTAAGATTTTTATTTATTTAACAGAAACACAGTGAGAGAAGGAACACAAGCAGGGGGAGTGAGAGAGGGAGAAGCAGGCTTCCCACTAAGCAGGGAGCCCAATGTGGGACTCGATTCCATGTCTCCGGGATCACGACCTGAGCCGAAGGCAGTCGCTTAACCAACTGAGCCACCCAGGCGCCCCTGAAAAAATTATGTTCTTAATAAGACTGAACTATTTAATTTTATGTCTTTATTTTTATTAAAGATTTTATTTGAGAGAGAGAATGAGAGAGCATAAGCAGGGGAACAGCAAAGGGGATAAGTAGGCTTCCCGCTGAGCAGAGAGCCTGCTGTGGGGCTTGATCCCAGGACCCTGGGATCATGACCTGAGCCAAAGGCCTAACTGATTGAGCCACCCAAGCGCCCTGAACTATTTGATTTTAATGTCAGTACCTTAGCTAATACAGCCAGCTTTTTATTATTCTACCAGTGGAATGGCTTTGAGTTTAATATATCTTTATTATTGGAAATTTCTTCCCCCACCATAAGAATTTTCAGAACCCTCAGAATAAAACCGGGAATCCTCACTACAAAGAACTAATTCCAAAGTGCCAGCAAGTTGTTCTGTTTTGAGCACTCACACATTGTGCTTATTACTTTTGTTGAGAATGGACAGACTTACGCGTGAAGCCATTTTCTTTCCCTCTCACCTAAAGGAAAAAGGAACAAGTTGCAGTGGCTAATATAAAGGCTTCCTGCTGACTGAGCTCCTGGGGGCCCTTCAGTCCAGGTCCTGCTGGACTTAGGGACCCTTCTGGTGAGAAAAGGTGATGAAGTCAGCCCCGAAGCTGAATTAGAGCAGTGAGCTGACAACATCCCGTTACTACCCTACATGGTCTCTAGGGGACGGGGGAACATTTATTTTAGAATTTCGTTAATACCCACGATGTGCTTATTTCTCAAGAATTGGAGGCAGTCTCTGGTATTATAACACAAAACAGGATAAAGTTGATTTGAAAGAAGCAGAACACAAGCACCATTAGCCAGGACAGTCTCTGCTGTATTGGTCAGTTGAGTTACACACTAGGTGACAGGTTCTAAATAACTAAAAAAAACAAAACAAAACACCGTAAGTTTCTTAGAATTTGAATCTAGAGTAGTAACATTCATTTGAACTCTTTTTATAAAACGACTGCTAACCTAGTTGAAGACTCATTTACCAACCAGCTAACAGCCACAAAGCCAAGCCATTGGATTTGAAGGCCTCCATTGCTGCCTACTGATCTGGCAGCGAGGTGTGGAGGTCAGAGAGGAAATACCCAGTGTGCCCATAATAACATTTGGTTGAATATTAGCAAGGGCTAGGTATCACTACACTGGCAGTGAATGAATACCTGGACTAGCGGCTCATGGTGATGATTTTTAGGAAGTAAACCTCTAAGGGTTTTTGTTTTTTGCGTGAGAATGAGCTGGCTGCAAATATGCCTGCAGGCAGGGCCACTCATTTTCCTTACCATGAAGCTAAGTCTACAAAAATACTTGAAAGTCAAATTTTCAGGGCGCCTGTGTGGCTCAGTTGTTAAGCATCTGCCTTCGGCTCAGGTCATGATCCCCGAGTCCCAGGACTGACTCCGCATCGGGCTCCCTCCTTGGCGAGAAGCCTGCCTCTCCCTCTCTCACTCCCCCTGTTTGTGTTCCCTCTCTGGCTGTGTTTCTCTCTGTCAAATAAATAAAATCTCTAAAAAAAAAAAAAAAAGAGGTCAAGTTTTCTATTCTACATAATATGGGTGACTAATTCTCCAGCCAAAATTAGGACAGAACAATTGTAAACTCGAGTGTAGCCCTGAAGATGTGTTAAATAAATAAGTAGATTATCTTATTTTTTACTGCTACCCCAGCGGAATGAGTTTAGTTCTAAAATCTCACTCCCACTTCCCCCTAAGGAACAGAGCTCTCAGATGGGTTATTTGGTATGACCTCTTTGGAAACTGGAAAATAAAAAAACAATTATATTGACTTCACCATAGCTGACAGGAAGTTTTTCTTGACAGTTGACATGTTTTGGGGTTGATTATTGGACAGTGTTGGATAACAATAAGCAGGGATCCTAGACAGAATCACCCGGGCCTTGACCTGTTTTGCTCTGACTTCCATGATCAGAGCAGGGAGACCTAATTTGATTTAGGTGCCAAGTAGCCCTCTTCAAGCCTCGGTACACAGTGCCGCAAGATGCTTGGCTGGCTGGCCAACAACGGGAATAATTATTTTTTTTAATCTTTATTAATATAATAGGAAAAAATCCCATTTGGCATTTCTTTGATCATTAGGTGTTTATATGTTTGACTGGGATTCTTTTGTGATTTTGTTTTTTCTTAATTTTTACCCATCTGTTAGCCATTTATATTAATGCTATATACTCTCTATTCTTTCCTTCGGTTTATCTCTTAACTGTATTAATGGTGTCTTTTATCTTGTGAAAGATTTTTTTTCTCAAATTTATCCACCTATTCCTTTTAAGCGTCTTCATTTTCTGTTGTTTTGTCACACTCTGCCTGTTCTAAGATTATAAAAATAAGCTCTTACATTTATTATTTTCCTCTCTATTTAATTCTTAACCCACTTTTTTTTTCTTTTTGTATATGGTATGATTGACCTCTTTGCTTTGTTAGGATTGAACAGGATTTTTATTACTAAAAGAAAGAGGAACTGGTTACATACATTGCTAACAAAACGAGTTAGCACTACTAGAACCAACAGCTTAATATTCTACCTGAAAAAAAGTCAAGATGGTAAGGGCTAGTAGACTCATTTCTGCATTACAGGTAGTTCAGCACCAAGATGCAGA
Organism: Spilogale gracilis; assembly: GCA_004023965.1. Lineage (NCBI taxonomy): Eukaryota > Metazoa > Chordata > Mammalia > Carnivora > Mephitidae > Spilogale > Spilogale gracilis. The sequence goes on from PITA01018790.1 coordinate 19,345, forward strand.
GTTGGTGGTCCTGATACCAAGTGAACTGAAGGAGACGTAGCATGGAAAATGGGAATTTGGGGGGAAAGATAGAAGGCAGCATAAAAAGTGTGATTAAATAGAACAGTGTTGCTTAACATCTAACTTGGGCTCCTGCCTTATAGTTTAGATGTGTGTTTACTAAACATTTTAGTAAGTTTTAACTTTGTGTCACATTAGAATCTCTTCTTTTATGTTGAAAAGTTGACATAATTCTGAGTGCTTGTTTTTCCTAAGGTATCATCAGAATTTTTCTGTCTTTGGCTTTACCTTGTCGATTTCAGTTGTCCCACCACTGTTGTCAATTCACAAAGTTGTATTTCTTTTGCTTGCAAAAGCTTAAACCAGTGATCGGAAGACATCGTTATTCTTTATGTCCTGAAAATATCTAAAAAATGGTAACCTAGGTGGACCCTCCCCAGCCATTTCAAAGGGAGGGTTTCTCTCCCTCCGTTTTTTTGTTTGTTTGTTTTTGTTTTGTTTTAAAGAATTTTAAGAATCCATTCGAGGGAGGTTGTAGGGGCAGGGGTGGAATTATTTGTAGATTCCATGTGCTAATCACATAATAGGTGGCTCTTTGAGTTTGTATTTAATAAACTGCTTGTCATGTTCTCAAAGATACTTTAAGTCCGAGAGAAGCTATTTATCCTTCCTTTTCCAGCCACAGGGAACTTGTAAGCCACATTCTTTAGTCAGAGAATACCTGTGTTCATGGCAGCTGGGAAAGGCTTTCTGTAGCACGTAACCAGAAGTTACTGCTAACTCGGTCAACAAAGTGATACAGGTGTAAGAAACTGCCTCACCCACCTAGCAGGGAGGAAGAGGATGAGGTGGTGAGAAGGAAAGAGGACAGGTGGGGTTAAAAGTGGGGATGGAGGGGCGCCTGTGTGGCTCAGTTGGTTAAGCGGCTGCCTTCGGCTCAGGTCATGATCCCAAGTCCTGGGATCAAGCCCTGTATCAGGTTCCTTGCTGAACCGAGAGCCTGCTTGTCCCCTGCCTGCCATTCCATTCCCCCTGCTTGTGCTTGCTCTCTCCCTCCCTCCGTCTCTCCCTGCCCCCTCTCGCTGCAAATAAATAAAAGTGGGGATGGAACAAGGGGGTGGATGGGGCTGCTCTGGAGACAGTGCTTAAGCAGCCCAACTTGAACATGGTGCGGTGTCTCTCTGCAGAAGCAGCTGGTCACCAGGGGAGCGGTGGTGACTCCAGTTCCTCTCCAGGGAAGGCTCCCCGCAGCTTGCACTCCCACTAGCCAGCGCCGCTCACAGGACCGGCCTCTGGGCACTGCAGGCCAGGGCACCTTGTGTGGGAAGGGCTCTGCCAAGCATTCCATGCTCTCAGCAACTAAAATGAGCGTCAGGTAAGACAAGCTTCAATACGTAATCAAGTTCTCAAAGCTTTCCTGTTTCCTGTACATTTCAGGTGGGCAACATCAGGTATATTTAATGTTGATGAAAAAGAAGACAAAAGAGGATCAGAATGGAGAGTTTTTATAAGTGCTAATCTTTATTATATTTATATATTATCTGTGTTGGGTTTTCTTATCAAACTTATCTAAGTTCACATTTGGTTCATAAGTAAAGATAGAAGGTATATATGGATATTCCTTTTGTTAGTTTAATGTATTCCTATAAAGACATGGAAAGAAATTTTTCCATTGACTTAAATGTAAAGATGAAGCTAAATTCCTACAGAAAGAAAATATCTCGATGCAGTGAACTCATTTGACTGGTCCTGAAGTGTAACTTTTGTAACCTACCGAGTACTGCATTATCCTCTGCCCCCTGACCCCTCTGTTTTCTTCCCTTGTACGTTCCCTGACACAGGGTAGCCCCAATTATAACTACCTCAGAGATGAAGATCTTCAGGCCCCCTTTCTTTAATGTAGAAAGTTATTTTTCTTTCTTTCTTTTTTTTTTTTTTTTTTAAGATTTTACTTATTTGAGTGGGAGAGGGAGAAGCAGACTTCCAGCTGAGCAGGGAACTCGATGCGGGGGCTCGATCCCAGCACCCCAGGATTATGACCTGAGCCGAAGACAGATGCTTAACCCTCTGAACTACCCAGGCACCCCTTAAGATTTTAAGTAACCTCCACAACACCCAGTGTGGGGCTCGAATCTACAACCCTGAGGTCAAGAGTCACATGCTTAACAACTGAGCCACCCAGGCACCCCTGTTCTCTCCTTTTTAAAGGGCATTTGGAGGGGCGCCTGGGTGGCTCAGTTGGTTAAGCGACTGCCATCGGCTCAGGTCATGGTCCTGGAGACCCGGGATCGAGCCCCACATCGGGCTGCCTGCTCAGCGGGAAGCCTGCTTCTCCCTCTCTCACTCTCCCTGCTTGTGTTCCCTCTCTGGCTGTGTTTCTCTCTGTCAAATAAATAAAATAAAATCTTAAAAAAAATAAAAATAAAATAAAGGGCATTTGCAGCCTGTAGAAGTGTTGGTCCCTGATAACACTTTCCCAACACCTACAGTTATCTGATGTAGTTCTTAGGGCTTAAAAACACCCTTAAGTTTGGAACTCTGTTGAGTTAGCGTGGAGTTGAGGCACCTCTGCATGGTAGTTCTGACTGAGGAACAGTCGGGGCGAGTCCTTGCTCCAGTGTAGTGTTCAGAGAAGCCTGGACTTGACAGCACCTCGCCTAACAGGCAAGTGTCTTCACTGGGCTGAACGGTACTGCATGGTAATTTTGGGTGCTAATACAGGATTACTACATTTTAGTTGTAAGTTCGAAAGTTATCTTCTGTTAACCCCACCACCACCACCACCATCATGTATGTCTGTCCTTCCTGATTTTCACTGAATCTAAGACACCATCAACTGGAGACTCACCATTATCTTGTGAACCACTAATAAAAAATCACTGCCAGCTATGATGTGTTACTAACTGTGAAACACATCCCAATTTCAGACATTAAAATGCATTAAAAATATGCATCATAATGAGTGGAAAAAATTTATGGCAATTTACTAGGAGAATTGTACCATTTAAATGAATGACCATTTACTAGGAAGACATAAGCTCTGTTCCCATCACTTCTTTGGCATAACAGTCTTCTGTTCTCTGGTTGGCCATCACCAGAAGGAGATATGGGGGAATGCTTGAAGTACTCAACTGTAATTTGAGCCCCAAAGGCATTTCCTTGGAGCTCTACCTTGGCCTGTCATTGGGCAAGGCAAGGAAGGCAGAGAATACAAAACCATATTTTACAAATCAAGTGTTATAAAATGTTTATTCTGCAAAAGAGATTCATTCACGTAACAAGTACATATCTTGTCCTTTCACTGCTATGCTTGATACAAATAACTCTTCATACACTCATGTTTGGTACTCCACTGTCCTGTTCAGGTTTTCAGCTGCTACCGAAGATAATGAGCATAAGCGTTCACTGACCAAGACTCCAGCCAGAAAGTCTCCACATGTGACCGTATCTGGGAGTACCCCAAAAGGCCAGGCTGTGCTCAGGACATACAAGTTAAAGACCACAACCGGAAATTCTGCTTCTGGTAAAATAAAAGAAAAAACTCTGGTTCATCTTTAACCCATCTAACTTCTTCAAATTATTAAGTGTATTTACTTAAAGCCTCTCCAGAACTATAAAATCCAAAGCAGAAGCTTGACCATAGCATATTTTTCATTTTATTTTGGTGAAGAAAATGCCAGAGACATGAACAAAAAACTGGTATCTACCGGAGGACTCCATGTTGTTTATAAGGAGTCCTAAGATGGTGACCCTCCCTGAAGAGCATTCCCTGGACTAGGGATTAGGAGAATCACACTATTCATTAAAGCCTGATTGGTCCTCCAGGACTGTAAAACTGATCGGACCCCAGAGTTTGTGGGATAAATGCCACACTATAGACCAACTTATGTCAGCCATATGGATACTCTTCTATATACGGTCTACTTAACTATCACCTAAAATGACCATGTGGATTTCAAAAGAATACTACAGTAGCAGTGCAAAGGTTAAAAAAAAAAAAAAAATACAACCAGCAGATTGAAGCCTGTGAGTATGTCAAAATTCTCCTGAGAGTCCCACTGAATATGTCAGGCAAGAGCCTTGATCACACTGAAAGGCTCACCAACTCCCCTGAGACTGTATGGGTCAATAATCTGTGTGGACATTCTATGAGGGTTTCTTCATACATTAAAGATAGGAGAGGGCTGACTTAGTGGGTTAAGCTTCTGCCTTCAGCTCAGGTCATGATCTCGGGGTCCTGGATCGAGGCCCACATTGGGCTCCAGGGAGCCTGCTTCCTCCTCTCTCTCTGCCTGCCTCTCTGCCTACTTGTGATCTCGCTGTCAAATAAATAAAATTAAAAAAAAAAAAAAAAGAATTGAGGGGATTCAACTCAAAAACAAGCACCCCATTGACTGTCCCTTCCTTCTTAAAAAAAAAAAAAAAAAAAGTGAGGCTGACAGCTACATTTTAACAAGTCCAGAAGTGGTATGTATGTGGGTATTCCCAGCTTCTGTAATTATAGTTCATGACTATTCTTAACCGCATCTCCTGTATATATGAGAGTGTTTCTCTAGAGCTCAGGTGGACTGGGGTGCACTGAAGAGGCTGAGTTGTAGCTATTAAAACTCTGCTCGGGGCCGTGGACAGCCCGTGTTCCCCTCCCTGCCAGCACCTGAGAACCACACCATGGGATCACTTACACACCAGGGTTTTGTGCACTTCTCATTTAACTGCATGGTCCTAGATCTTGGTTGCTTATTCATATATATATGCAAGTGCTGACATCTGACAACAGCCTGAGTACATACCTGTGATAGGAAAGAATGATAATATGTGCCTGATGTATGGTGTCCAACTGTAGCAAAAATTTGACTTACTGAGTCCTACCATTCTGGTATATTAACTTTATGGTACAAAAATTCACATTTTTAAATAACTGCTTTTATTAACTGGCAACCAAAGCCATAAGTCTTGTCATCCATATGTGATTAGGCTCCTTGCAGGTTCCACATCCATATATGATTTTATCTGTGTGAATGAAAACGTTACTTAACATTTTTTTTTCCAAAAGATATTTCACTTTGATTATGAAAGGTAAAGGTAAAATAAAACATGAGTATTCATCTTAGAAAACTTGAAAAATAACAGAAAGTTACGAATATAAAGACCACCTATGGTCCAGCACCCAGAGATCACACTGCTGTTTCCACTGACCCTGTAATCATCACTGAACTATTAACATTTTTGGTTTTTTGTTTGTTTTTTGTTTTTTTTTAAGATTTTATTTATCTATTTGACAGAGAGAAACACAGCCAGAGAGGGAACACAAGCAGGGGGAGCGAGAGAGGGAGAAGCAGGCTTCCCGCCGAGCAGGGAGCCCGATGTGGGACTCGATCCCGGGTCTCCGGGATCATGACCTGAGCCGAAGGCAGTCGCCCAACCAACTGAGCCACCCAGGCGCCCCCTATTAACATTTTTGAAGGGTGAATACTATCAGGGACAGCCTGAACATCTACCCAGTCAATTATTTAAACAGGATTTTGAACTCCCAGCTGATTCTATGAAATATCCTAATATTGAGACTATTTGGGGAGCTACTCACAGGGGAAGCTTTCCTTAGTTACTTTCTCCCTTTTCCTTTTTAAACGTTTACTACACATTTGAAACTGTCCACAGAGATGATATTTTTAAGACTGAGAAAAGCTACTTCAACAAAAAAGCGTATAGACCTTTTTTTTTTCTCATTAAGCCCTGGGGTTTTGTTCTTGATTTTGTAGTTACCCCATGCAAGATGACGACTCCAGCAGCACAGACTCCAGTCTCCAACAAGAAGCCAGTGTTTGATCTCAAAGCAAGTCTGTCTCGTCCCCTCAACTATGAGCCACACAAAGGTATGTGCGGATGTTCTGAGATACAAGATGTGCCAAAGACTTAGGATTAAATAGTTCTACATCTGAGTAGGTAAAAAATTCTAGTGCCTCAGTGGAAAGCCATACTTGGCCACCCAGAATTTCATCTCCCTGGGTCCACATGATCCGTAATTTAAGACTGTCCACTCAGCGAATACTAAATAACAAATTCACTTACATTTATTAATCAAGGACATAACTTCTAATCAGTGTTAGAGCAAAGAAATAATAAAATTTCAAGCAAAATTAAGAAATTTGGAAATTGGCCTGTGGGAAAATGAATGTTTTCTTTACAACTCACCATAGGATCCCAGGCTGGAATTCACCCATCCAGCAACCTGGGATGTTTACTGGCTATATAAATGCCCATATAAATTGGGTATACATTAAAGTATCCATATATCCATTTACAATACCAATACTAAAAACAACCACCACCAATACTTCTTGTGATCTTTCAATAATCCTAGACTTGTTTTATATATAAATTTTTTTAGGATTTTATTTATTTGTTAGAATGAGCACAAGCAGGGGGAGAGGCAGGCAGAGGGAGAAGCAGGTTCCCTGCTGAGTAAGGAGCCGGATGTGAGACTTGATCCCAGGACCCCAGGATCATGGCCTGAACCTAACACATATGCTTAGCCAACTGAGCCACCCAGGTGTCTCTAGAAATGTTTTAAAAACAGTAAGACTTGCCTGGGTGGTGAGTTGGTTAAGCGTCCAACTCTTGATTTCAGTTCATGCCATGATCTCAGGATCCTGCGATTGAGCCCCACATGACACCCTGTGCTCAGCACAGAGTCTGCTTGAGATTCTTTGTCCCTCTCCTCTGCCCCCTTCAGTCTGTGTGTGCCTATGTGCTCTTTCTCTTAATCTTTAAAAAAAACAAAAAACCTTGTTTTTAGGGAGAAAAATACTATTTATGTTATTTATATTTGTGGAATAGGAATTAAAACATACGTGTGAATGTCTATAAAAAATGAAGTATAAATATTCACAGCAAATAGCCTCAGATAAAGAGAATAAAATGGAGAATATAAACAGAATCTTCTTAAATCTTGGTCTCTCCTAAACTAGGTAAACTGAAACCATGGGGTCAATCTAAAGAAAATAATTCTCTGAAGGAGCATGTAAACAGAGTTAGCTTTCACAAGAAAACTTACAAACTACCTCCTCTCCAGACTAGGTGAGTACATAATTACCCAGTTCTATAGTAAGTTTAATTTCAAAAGACTATATAATATATATATATTTTTATATAATAAGCAAAGCCTCTAAGGTACAGAGGTTCATTAATAGTGGTGTTAAAAAAAAAGGGTAGTCATGGAATCACATAAGACTTCCTAAAGATACACGTACTAGGCCCCACCACAGTGGTTTTTAAATGCAGTAATTGGGAGGTGGGGTCCAAGCAACTGCAGTTTCCAAAGCTCTACAGGTGATGTAGAAGGGGACCCTGCTCTTCCATGACCTACCAGCCCCAGCAGTGTACCTGGAGATCCCTCCAAACACCAATCCAAGTGCACAGGTGTAAGTTCTTAAGTCCCAGAGAAACAGGGCTTACTGGGCTTCAAGGTCCTACCCAGAAGAAGTCCCTGGATGATCCTTACAGGCTCCCTTGTGTGTGAAAAACCAGAGCTGGAGCTTGCTGTGGGCTGTAGCTGGTCCTAGTTTATTGATTCCCTGCATGAAACCATCCTGATACAGGATTACCCATCATTTGACTAGCTCCCACCAAGACATTTATTTACGAACTATATTTGCTATTAAGATCGTTAACATAGGGGCATTTGGCTGGCTCAGTTGGAAGAGCATGTGACTCTTGATCTTCGGGTTGTGAGTCTGAGCCCCACACTGAGTACAGAGATTACTTCATGATTTTTTTAAGTTTAACATAAACTAGCCTTCCCCCCACCCTTCCTACCAATCCCCAATCCCTTCCAAAAACGTACAGTGGCTTAGATCAGCAGACCCAGTTCTAGTACTTTCACCAGACTTCATGATTATGAGCCTGACTTCTGACTTCCAAAGGTAGAGATTTCTCATTTAAAACGAACTGAGGTACCAAGGTGCCTTTTGTTCCAGTTCCATGCTTAATTTTAGAATGCTGCATTAACATAAAAATACCAGTTTCTAGCCCTTTAACACAAGTGACATAGAGAAGATGTGGCTTCCTTAGATAGAGGAGTGTCCTACAGTGTGTTTTGTACAAGTATACTGGATTTCAGTTTAAGCTATTATTCTGATAGGTGCTTTAAAGTGGACTTTTGTGGAGCTTCACTAGACCCTAATGTGTACCTATCCCCTCTTTAGGGAGGAACAACGGAAACAACATGAGCAAAGACGAAAGGAGAAGAAAGCAAAGGTTTTAGAAGCTCGAAGAGGCCTCATTATGGCTAAAGATTAATTTTTTAACACCCTGTTAATAGTATTTTATTCTGAACCCTTTCTTTAGTGTAAATATTTTTTTCTACTGTCTTCCCCACTTTAGTCTAAAGACTTTTCTGCTTTGTTCGCTATCTATGTAGTGTTGGTGGTACTCTTCACATGCTGCATTCCTGAAAAGATGTTATTAACCTTAAAACTCACGAATTCTTTCAAATGGTTTTTTACCTAAGTTTCTGTACAATTCAGTTTTGTAATGTCTCATCCTATAGATTCTTGACCTAGATTTTTAATGTCAAGTTCCCTCTGCTGATAGAACTGGAATCCTCTTCTAGACAGAAGCATTTCTCTGATGGGAGGTAGTTCTCCCACGAGCTTTAGTAGAACCTGGACCACTAGCAAGCTGAGAAAGCCACCTCTTCCTTCTCTGGAGAATCAAGTGGTCTTAATGAAACACGGAACCAAATGGGTTGGTAATGGCATAGTCTCCCTATGTGAAATGTTTTATGGCCTCTGCACGTTTGTTCAGATCACTTCATGTAATTGCCATCTGTCACTCGATATATTCTTAACTCTATTTTATTCTAGTCTTACTTAAAAAAATACAGGGTCATACTGAAATCTGAGGATTGCTGCTTCAAGCATCGGTATGCTCTGTCAGAGTTACTTCTTACTTTATGGAAAAGACTAGAATTCCTGAGCCTCATAGCAATGTTTGTTGCATCGAAATGGAGCTTCTGAGCTTTGTATTGTTTAAGATTTTCATAAATGTTTTTTCATGGTGGTAGATTCTTTGTAAATTTACTTCATGATTGAGTTGACCAGCTAAGATGAACAAGCTCACTTATGCTCTGTGCATCCTGTCCTGACCACCTCTTCTCACCCTAAGAAGAAATGACCAGGTTGTCCCCTTGTATTTTTCACAGCACATGTCTGACTTTGTCATACTTACTGTTCATACATATACAAGCCCACAGAACGTTGGCATACTCCTGGTGCTGAATAAACTCGGATTTTGCTCTTAAGCAGCAGAGATCACATCAATTAAATCACTGTCAAATACACTGTAGCTAGGAAGGTAAAAGCATATAATCATTTTGAAAAACAGGTTGGTAGTTTCTTCAAGTTAAATATGTCTACACATTACCCAACAATGACATGGGTCACAATGAAACACAAGAGGTACATGACCTCCTATTCCTAGGAATATACCCAAGAAAAAGAAGCACAGGTCCACACAAGAACTTGTAGACTGACATCTACAGGAGTATTATTCACAGTAGCCAAAATAGAGAAAATCCAGCTGTCCATTAATAGATTAAAAACGATGCAATAAAAAGGAAATAAAGTATTAACATTACAACATGTCTAAGTGAAAAGAAGCCAGACATAAAAGATTATATATTACCTGATTGTCTTTGTATGACATATCCAGGTAAGCTAAACCTATGGAGAAAGCAGATCAGCAGACCCCTAGGGTAGTGGGCAGGAATTAAGAGTGCCTGCGAAGGGCCATTAAGGTTACTTCTAGGGCAGATAGAAATTTTCTAAAATTAGCTTGTGATAAAGATCAACACATTTGTGAATATACTAAAAATCATTGGATTGTATAGTAATCTTGACCACTCTCCTTTCTTCAAATGATGAATCAGAAAACACAAGAACCCACACAGAGTAGAGTAGGAGAAGGACATCAGCAGTCATCTCGAGGACTGCTTGCTTTGGCAATGCCTTTGTGTGTAGGAATTGTTCCTAACAAATCATTTTAACCCAAAACAGTTAAGTTCTGTACATAATACCACACTGAGACTTGTATTAAGTTATAGCTTTGAACCTAGTTTCATGCTATGTGTCTCCCTGTGTGGCCCCTCTGGCAACAGCATTTAGCTCTGGCTCAGGGCATACATACAATTCATTGGTTGCACGCCAGGGAAGAAATAATCTGTCTCAGTCATCATGGACACTACTACTCTTAGTTTCATAGTACAAAATTACCATGTCTATTTTAAAAGTCTTGGGTTAAGCTCTGGAGAATTTTCATAGGCAAATTCTTCTGTGTGGGCTGGATCTGTGAACACTCCAATAAAATCTATTTCCAGGAAAAATGGACCATCCACTTTATCAGCCAGGGTGAATCCAATAGAAGAGATCTATATTTAAGATAGAGAAACTGATCAAAATCTCATACACCGATACTGTTCTTAGAGTATTACTATAACTGGGTCTTTACACAATCAGTCCTTAGTTCTATGCTGTAGCAAATCATAAGACGAAAATGTGGAGGTTTGATTTACTTTCTTCTTCCTCTTCCCTCTCTTTAAACTAGTATGACTGGTGGGGATAAGGCGCCTGGGTGGCTCAGTGGGTTAAAGCCTCTGCCTTCGGCTCAGGTCATGATCTCAGGGTCCTGGGATGGAGGCCCGCGTCGGGCTCTCTGCTCAGCGGGGAGCCTGCTTCCTCCTTTCTCTCTCTGCCTACTTCTGATCTCTCTTTGTCAAATAAATAAATAAAATCTTAAAAAAAAAAAAAAAAGAAAAAGACTGGTGGGGATAGCATGGATATCAAATGGAGGTTCCTTGAAGCCCTCCTGAACTGGAATACTATTCTCTTATTTTGGAGCTAAAATAAAATGTAGGTAGGCTGAAAAGATAATCATACTGAAAGTCCTCCCAGATAGGGGTTTTGGCTCAGAATAGGTCTGAGTCAGCCTCTGTGTGGAATAACGGGTGACCTTGTTAAGAGTTTTCAGCTTTCAGGGGCGCCTGGGTGGCTCAGTTGGTTGGGCAACTGCCTTCGGCTCAGGTCATGATCCTGGAAACCCTGGATCCAGCCCCAGATCGGGCTACCTGCTCGGAGGGAAGCCTGCTTCTCCCTCTCTCAGTCCCTCTGCTTGTGTTCCCTCTCTAGCTGTATTTCTCTGTCAAATAAGTAAATAAAAAAAAAAAAGTTTTCAGCTTTCATTTGCCAACCCTCAAAAATGGACTTGAAATCATTCTCACAGGAGTGCTGTTTCACTAAAGATACAGTTTTGAGTGAAAGTATAGGAAAATATTACCTTGTCAAGCAGAAGTTGGTACTGAGCATCCCGTATTCTTCCTTGATTAGAGAAGAAAAATTTGGAGAAAGGAATCTGAAAAGAGAAACCATGTACTTCAGAGCTAAAATATTAGCAACTGAGGCATTTGTATGGAATTGCAGAGATAGTAACAGTTTAATTCTAACATTATTTAACTCTATAATTCGAATATACGCAGTTATGACAAGTGGCTAGGCAATGTGGATCATAGATTTTTTTTTTAACTGAAATAAGTGTTAGAAGAAAACAGATGAAAACCTTTCTTTTTTTTTTTTAAGATTTTATTTATTTGACAGAGAGAAACACAGCTAGAGAGGGAACACAAGCAGGGGGAGTGAGAGAGGGAGAAGCAGGCTTCCCGTCGAACAGGGAGCCCGATGTGGGGCTCGATCCCGGGTCTCCAGGATCATGACCTGAGCCGAAGGCAGTTGCCTAACCAACTGAGCCACCCAGGCGCCACCAGATGAAAACCTTTCTAAGCCAGAAATCCCAAAGGAAAAATGACAGAGTACAATTTAACTTTTTGACGGCAAAGAATTAGGAAAAAAATATTTCTAACATTTATGGATGAAAACAAGTATCCACAAAGCTTTCACAGGTAGCAAAGATTTAACAACCAATGGAAACATAAGGAAGGGGAGAAATGGGCACACTTGTATACTATAGTAGGTGGTGGGTATGACTCAGAGTGGTCCACAGCTTGGAGGCAGTAGTCTATAATGGCCCCAAGATTTCCACCTTCTGCGTCCACATACCTTGCCGGTATTCACCTTAACCTCTGCTGCTGAGAAGGGACTGTACATAAGGAAAGTCCCAAAGCATCTGAACTTAATATAGGGATTATCCTCTGAGGGCCCGACTTAATCACTTGAGCCCAAAGGAGGACAGACAAAAGAGGTTAAAAGCACCTCCTTGGGGGCAGATTCTCTACTGCTGGCTCTGAAAAGGCAAAAAGTGAAATGGCAAGGATTGCCGGCAGCTTCTAGGAGCTCAGAGAGGCACTCAGCTGACAACCAGTACAGAGACCAGAATGTTCGTCCTACAATCAGGAACTCAATCTCACCAATAACTACAATGAACTTTTAAATGGATTCTTCCCCAGAGCCTCCAGAAAGGAATATAGCCCAGGTAACACCTTGATTTCACCCGTCTAGGCCCTGAACATTGAATCCAGCTATATCAAATCAAGCCCCAACTCATGACCTATTGAACTGTGAGCTAATAAAAATGGGCCATTTGAAGCTGCTAAGTTTACGGTAATGTTTTATGTAGAAAACTAATGGATATGTATTTTAAGATTTCTCAGAGCACGAGGAGGAGGAGCAGCAGGCAGAGGCAGAGGAAGAAGCAGGCTCTCTGTTGAGAAAGGAGCCTGATGTGGGGCTTGATCCCAGGACTCTGCGATCACCACCTGAGCAGAAAGCAGATGCTTCACCGACTGAGCCACCCAGGCATCCAATGACAATATTTAGCAAATTTTGAAATGCTGTAACTTTGACCTACCAATTTCACTTTTAGGAATATGTGTTATAAACTCTGACAAATACATAAAGATGTAGCTTTTTCTAATAAAAAAAAGGAAAAGGAAAAATAGGGGAATGGTTAAATTATGGTACATCCATACAACTGAACACTATACAGCTATTTTCTCAATGCAGATCTACAAGGATATAATGGAAAACCTCTATAATACATTATTAGTGAAGAAAATCTAGACAGAATCCACGGTATAAACACAAGTCTTAAAACATCTCAAGGGGCGCCTTTGTGGCTCAGTCAATTAAATGTCCGCCCTCGCCTCAGGTCATTATCCGAGGGTGCTGGGATCGAGCCCCACATCGGGCTCCCTGCTTGGCAGGAAGCCCACTTCTCCCTCTTCCACTCCCCCTGCTTGTGTTCCCTCTCTTGCTGTGTCTCTCCCTGTCAAATAAATTTTTAAAAAATCTTTTTTAAAAAATAGTAATAAAAGTAAAAAGAAATTGGGACACCTGGGTGGCTCAGTTGGTTAAGCGACTGCCTTCAGCTCAGGTCATGATCCAGAGACCTGGGATCGAGTCCCACATCGGGCTCCCTGCTCGGTGGGAAGCCTGCTTCTCCCTCTCTCACGCCTCCTGCTTGTGTTCCCTCTCTGGCTGTGTTTCTCTCTGTCAAATAAATAAAATCTTAAAAAAAAAAAAAAGTAAAAAAATAAAACACCTCAAAAAAATTAAAAAATAAAAAACTTAGAGCAATTGGGAACAACCTACTATCTATTAATAGAGGAAATCAACTACAGGATTTCCATATAACCAAAAATACCAAAAAAAAAATGGAGAATAACCCCACAAAGAGATATGGAAGCTCTCTGGGACTTAAATCTTTTTTTATTGGGGCAGGGGGTGGGCAGAGGGATAGAATCCTATGAAGGCTCCATGCCCAACATAGAGCCTGAGGTTGGATTCAATCTCATGACCCTGAGATCACAACCTGAGCCAAAAACAAGTGTCAGGCACTTAACCAGTGAGCCACAAAGATACCCCTAGGATTTAAATTTCAAAAGTAAGCACAGAAGATGCACAAAGAATGCTATTTTTATTTCTCAGTAGAAAGAATTGGAGAAGAGTATGTTCGTAGATTTGCTTATATGTGCCTAATGTAACTGCCAAGTTACACAAGAAACTACTGAAAAGTGGCTACCTATACAGAGGAGCAGGAAAAAGGGTGGATGGGGACATGAGTGGGAGTGAGACTTCTCACTGTACATCATTTTAGATTGATTTTTGAACCAAAAATAAAAATGTTTAAAAAAAAAATGTGCTCTTCAGATTATCACCAAAAGCACTTGTTGACATAAAAACAAACTCAGTTCAAAACTCAAGATTCCAACCCACCACTATACAAGATCACACTGCTCACTCAGCAGATTAAAATGCAGTCATATCCACGGGCACCTGGGTGGCTCAGTCAGTTGAGCCCTGGACTCTTGGTTTCCACTCAGGTCATGATGTCAGAGTGGTGTGCTACCCGAAGCCCTGCATAAGGCACCCTGCTCACCATGAGAGTCTGTTTGAGATTCTCTCTCCCTCTACACCTCCCGCTCATGCTCACTTGCTCTAAAATAAATAAATAAATCACAAATCAATAATAAATACATACATATATACAGTCGCATCCTAGTTCACCTGCTCCCTTCATTCCTGTCAAACAAACCTGGAGCAGTCCCCCTACCAGTTTCTCATTTTGCACCCTACTTTGGCACTTCATCTACCACATTATTCAAAACATTTTGGAAATGGAATCAAGGTTACCTATTTTTTTTTTTTTTTTAAAGATTTTATTTATTTGACAGAGAGAAACACAGCCAGAGAGGGAACACAAGCAGCGGGAGTGAGAGAGGGAGAAGCAGGCTTCCCGTTGAGCAGGCAAACCCAACGTGGGGCTCGATCCGGGGACTCCGGTATCATGACCTGAGCTAAAGGCAGAGGCCTAACCACTAAGCCACCCAGGCACCCCCAGTGGTTACCTATTTATCATGTGTCATGTATCAGATACTGCACTATTGCCTCAAATTAATTTCTTCTGTCTTTTTGACACATAATTGTCTAAAACCACTGTCTACACCAAGTGGACTAGATATTTTTTTTTTTGCTAGATAATAAAGCTAAGAAGGAACATTAAATCATGTATAAAAGAAAAGGATGCACAGTTGTTCTTTATCTACAAGTGACAGTAAACTATATAATTTTTCCATCATTTTCCCATTTTCTCTCTATAATCAGAGTAAATATTTGAACATCTCACTTCTATTTACTACAGGAGACTTAATCATGAACAACTGAACAGCAATTAGTAACATTTAAGTAAAAGCCTCTTGGGCGCCTGGTTGGCTCAGTCGGTTAGGCATCTGCCTTCGGCTCAGGTCATGATCTCAGGGTCCTGGGATTGAGTCCCTCATCAGGCTCCCAGCTCAGCAGGGAGTCTGCTTAACCCTCTCCTGCTACTTGTGCTCTCTATCTCTCTGTCAGATAAATAAGTAAAATCTAAAAAAAAAAACAAAAAAAAAAAAGCTCTTGGGCACCTGGGCGGCTCATCAGTTAAGTATCTGACTTCAGTGTCTGGGATCCAGACAGGGAGCTTCCCGCTCAGTGGGGAGTCTGCTTCTACCTCTCTGTCTGCCCCTCTCCCTGCTCACGCAGGCTCTCTCCCCCTCTCAAATTAATAAATAAAATCTTTTTTTTTTTTTTTTTTTTAAGATTTTACTTATTTGACAGAGAGAAACACAGCCAGAGAGGGAACACAAACACAGGGAGTGGGAGAGGGAGAAGCAGGCTTCCGGCCGGGCAGGGAGCCCAACGTGGGGCTCGATCCCGGGTCTCCGGGATCATGACCTGAGCCGAAGGCAGTCACTCAACCAACTGAGCCACCCAGGTGCCCCAAATAAAATCTTAAAAAAATAAAAACCTCTTGTGACCACACTTAACCAACTGAGCCACCCAGGCGCCCCACAAATAACTATTCTTTCCAAACAAAGATTAGGACTCTATGTATTTTCAGGGAAGAAAGTAATTGTTAACAATTAAATAGTAATACTAAAGAATAATTTGGCAATGTGAAAAGGCCTTAAAAATATGTAATTTAGGGTGCCTGGGTGGCTCAGTGGCTTAAAGCCTCTGCCTTCAGCTCAGGTCATCATCTCAGGGTCCTGGGATCGAGGCCCTTGTGATCTCTCTCTCTGTCAAATAAATAAATAAAACTTTTCTTAAAAAAAATATTATATATGTCATTTATTCTAGGAATGTTATTTCTAAAAATATATCCTAAGAAAATAAGGATACCCACTTCATAGCTCAGTACAACAGTGAAAAATTCTGAAAACAATCTAAATGTATAATAACAAAGAATGAGCTAAATTCTGGTCTATTTATATAGTACTTAATGCAGAAATTAAAAATGTAAAAATATTTAAGCAGAAAGTTATATATAAAATTCAGTGAATAATATATGTTATAAAACAGCACTGACACAATACCATTTTTGTTAAACTTTTTAAGAAAGTACAAACAAAAACCTAAAGGTACATATGAGAAGTATCCTGCCTCTGGGTAGTGGTACATTTTTTTTTTCATTTTTGCTGTTTTCCACATTTTCTGTATGAAAGCCTTGTTTTCATAATTCAGTATATAATTTGTATACAACTGTTATATACATAATAATTTTTATGTATCTTTATTAGTGCACAAATATGTATCAAGTGCCTATTATATACTAGGCAATGTTCCCAGGTTCAGGGTAAATAGCCATGAACAATACAGACAAGGTCCTGGCTCTCAGAATTTATGTGTCAGGGGAGCGGCATAAAAAGTGACAATAAACGAAAAGACAAGTTAATGAACAAAATAGCTTTACCTAGTAATTAGTTCTATGAAAAAGTTAAACAGGGGCGCCTGTGTGGCTCAGTCTTAGGTTAAACGTCTACCTTCAGCTCAGGTCATATTCCCAGGGTCCTGGGATCAGCCCTGCATCGGCTCCCTGCTCGGTGGGAAGCCTGCTTCTCCCTCTCCCAATCCCCCTGCTTGTGTTCCTTCTCTTACTGTCTCTCTCCCTCTCTGTCAAATAATTTTTTAAAAAAAGAAAAAGTTACAGAGGGACGCCTGTGTGGCTCAGCTGGTTAGGTGTCTGACTCTTGATTTCAGCTGAGATCATGATCTGAAGTCATAGATCAAGACCTATGTCAGGCTCTGTGCTCAGCAGAGAGTCTTCCAGAGAGTCTGTCTGTCTCTCTCTCCCTCCCTCTGCCCCTCCCCAATCCTCTCTCAAATCAATCAATCTTTTTTTTTTTTAAGATCTTATTTACTGGGTGCCTGGGTGGCTCAGTGGGTTAAAGCCTCTGCCTTCGGCTCAGATCATGGTCTCAGAGCCCTGGGATCAAGGCCCGCATCAGGCTCTCTGCTCAGCAGGGAGCCTGCTTCCTTCTCTCTCTCTCTGCCTGCCTGTCTACCTAATTGTGATCTCTCTCTGTCAAATAAATAAATAAAAATTTTTTTAAAAAAAGATTTTATTGGGCGCCTGGGTGGCTCAGTGGGTTAAAGCCTCTGGCTTCAGTTCATGAGGTCATGATCTCAGGGTCCTGGGATTGAGGCCCGCATTGGGCTCCCTGCTGAGCAGAGAGCCCGCTTCCTCCTCTCTCTCTGCCTGCCTCTCTGCCTACCTGTGATCTCTCTCTCTGTCAAATAAATAAATAAAATCTTTAAAAAGAAAAAAAGATTTTATTTATTTATTTGACAGAGAAAGACACTGCGAGAAGAGAGAGAACACAAGCAGGAAGAGATGGAGAGGGAGAAGCAGGCTTCCCACTGAGCAGGGAGACCGATGTGGGGCTCGATCCCAGGACCCTGGGATCATGACCTGAGCCAAAGGCAGACACTATGACTGAGCCACTCAGGTACCCCTCAAATCAATAAATCCTAAAAATTTTTTTTTAAAAAAGAAAGAAACAGGGTAATGTTACCCAAAGTGACAGGATTAAAGGGTACAACTCTAGCTACAGGGGTCAGGCATCTCTGAGGTGAATTTTGAGCTGAGTTGTGAGTGACAGGAAAGAGGAAGTAGGTGATGATATGGGGGAAGACCATGCCAGCAGATAAGCACGAAGTACAAAGGCACTGAGATGGAGGTGAGCTTGCTGGGTCTGACACACAGAAAAGGAGCCAGTATGGAGGAGACAGGTAGGGGGGAGGCTCAGGAAAAAGACAAGGGTCCAATCCTGTAGGCCCAGTAGGCTATGTTAAGGAGTATGGGCTTTATTCTGATTGTAAGGGGAAGCCACCAGAGGGTTTTAAGCATGTGAGTGATGTAATCTGCACGACACTGTTAGAGCACTCTGGCTACTATGTGGAGAGGGGATTTTAGGAGGCAAGAGAACAAGGGAAACCAATAAAGAAGCTGCTGTAATAAACCAAAGGCACTGCCGTGTCAGTGGGAGAGATGGCCAGAAATGGTCAGACTCTGGGTATATTTCAGAAGTGTAAGTGACAAGATTTGCAAACAGGCTATATATGTGGAACAAAGGAGAAAGGAATCCAGAATGACCTTTAGCTTTAAGTATAAGCAACATGGGGACTTCCTTTTGAGTTTATGGATTAAAAACCTTTCAGTAGGCAGAAAAAAAGAACGGGCAGTTGAAATTCATTTCCTGAATTTCTACTAATTTTCTTCCAGGTTAACATTTTTTAACTTCTCAAAGCTTCTTCTCACAAAGTACTGTAGTACCAAGAAATAAATAAAAATTTCATGATGTGAAATATGAAGCATTTATTGCTCTTAAGGGAGTTGCCTGGAAGAGAGGATATGGCAAAAACTTAAACATCTGGGCCCAGAGCAGACATGTATGCATGATTTAGCATGGACCTAGTCACATCTTTATAATAAATATTTACTGGTTAAGAAAACTAGCATTTATATTAATGAAAAAAAATCAATTATATATATTTTACCCTTAGGTCATCTTCCTTCTTTCCCCTTCTACACCTTCCAAGAGGGATTAATAAGGAAAACAAACAAACCAAACAAACAACAGTGTAATCATGATCTCAAGACTTCATTTTCATACACAGTAAAGACTTGTGCTATTACCTTGACCTCCTGCCAGTAGGGCCCTCCACGGGTGAACATGAAGTAACTGTACATCTGATTCTTCCTCTGGATTATATCCGTGTCCTCTCGGATATTGACCATCCAAGGCCGACCATCTCCACGTACACGGAGATACAGAGTGTTGAACTGCGACCAATCATAAGTCCTCCTTCTCTCAAAAGGGCCCTACAAAAAAGAAAAATTAATTTCATCTCATTTTCCACTTTTAGCAAAATGTAAGTCATCATCTTTCGCAGCATCAAAAGGATCCACTAGGCATTTTTCTGACTTTTTGGCTTTCTACCACCATTAAGAGGCAGATAAATCTGATGATTCTTATTTTAGTACAAAATACTGACACAGTTTTGTTTCTAAGGTAATATTCAAGACATGACTGGCCCAGGACAGTGCTGACATGATGTAGGCACTCAATTGTATCAATAAATGGAAATGAATTACTGTATGTACCTTGCTCCCCTGGTCCTATGGAGCAATGGATTCTTAGTGGACGTGACAGCTGTCTTCCCAAGATCAGAAAACTATGAAAGAGCTCAAGTTTTAAAACTGCTGTTTTATAACAATAGCTACCATCCATGGAAAAGTTACCCTAAGCACTCTGCAGGTATAATTTTATCCTCAGGCCTATGAGATACGTACTATCATTGTGCTCTACCTTATAGGTGGAAAAAACTGAGCACTCAACTAGGAAGTGGCAGATCCAGTGCCATTTAACTCCAAAATCTGTATTCTTTTTTTTTTTTTAAGATTTTATTTATTTGACAGAGAGAGATCACAAGTAGGCAGAGAAGCAGGCAGAGAGTGGGAAAGAAGCAGGCTTCCTGCTGAGCAGAGAGCCCAATGAGGACCTTGATCCCAGGACCCTGAGATCATAACCTGAGTTGAAGGCAGAGGCTTTAACCCACTGAGCCACCCAG
>PITA01018791.1:0-39361 GCA_004023965.1 Spilogale gracilis
TTTTTTTTTTTTTAAAGATTTTATTTATTTGACAGAGAGAAACACAGCCAGAGAGGGAACACAAGTAGGTGGAGTGAGAGAGGGAGAAGCAGGCTTCCCGCCGAACAGGGAGCCCGATGTGGGACTCGATCCCGGGTCTCCGGGATCATGACCTGAGCTGAAGGCAGTTGCTTAACCAACTGAGCCACCCAGGCGCCCCGGCAAACTTAATATTCTTAAGATGTCAATACTCCCACAACTATCAACAGATTCGATACAATCCCTGCCAAAATTCCAACAGTCAGTCCTCAAATTTGTATGAAATTGCAAGGGGCCCCCAAAAGCCAAAACAATTTTGAAAGTGAAATCAAAGTCAGAGGACTCACACTTTGAGGTTCCAAAACTTAATACAAAGATACAGTAAGCAAAAAACTGTGGTCCTGACCTAAGGATAGGTATACAACCAATAGAGTAGAACTAAGAGCCTATAGGGCGCCTGGGTGGCTTAGTCATTAAGCGTCTGCCTTCAATTTAGGTCAGGATCCTGGAGTCCTGGGATCGAGCCCTGCATCAGGCTCCCTGCTTGGCAGGAAGCCTGCTTCTCCCTCTCTCACTCTCCCTGCTTGTGTTCCCTCTCTAGCTGTGTTTCTCTCTGTCGAATAAACAAAATCCTTGGGGAAAAAAAAAAAGAAAGAAAGAACTAACAGTCCAGAAACAAACCTCTACATCTTTAGCCAGCTGATTTTTTACAATGGTACTAAGTCTATTCAATGGGGAAAAATAGTGTCCTCAACAAGTGATGTGGGACAACTGGACCTCCATGTGCCAAAGAATGGAAGTGGACCCCTACTTCACACCAGATACAAAAATTAACCGAAAAGTGATCAACAACCTAAATATAAGAGCTAAAGGCATACAACTCTTAGAAGAAAATGTAAGGTTCAATCTTTATGACACTGGTTTTGGCAATAGATTCTAATAAGATATGACATCAAAAGCGCAGGCAACAAAAGAAAAATAGATTAATTGGACCCTCATCAAAAGTTAAAATCTTGGGCACCTGGGTAGCTCAGCTCAGGTAATGATCTCAGGGTCCTGGGATCGAGGCCCACATGGGGCTCTCTCCTCGGCAAGGAGCCTGCTTCCTCCTCTCTCTCTGCCTGCCTTTCTGCCTACTTGTGATCTCTCCATCTCTCTGTCAAATAGATAAATAAATAATAATCTTTTTTAAAAAAGTTAAAATCTTCTGGATGCTTGGGTGGCTCAGTCGGTTAAGCATCTGCTTCAGCTCGAGTCACGATCCTAGGGTCCTGGGATCAGGTCTCACATTGGGCTCCCTGCTCAGTGGGGAGCCTGCTTCTCCCTCAGCCTGCTGCTCCCCCTGCTTCTGATCTCTCTCTTTCTTGCTGACAAATAAATAAAGAAAATCTTTTTTTAAAAAGGTAAAATATTCATGGGGTGCCTGGGTGGTTCAGTTGGTTATGCGACTGACTCTTGATTTTGGCTCAGGTCATGATCTCAGGTCCTGGGATCGAGCCCCAAGTCAGGGTCTGCACTCAGTGTGGAGTCTGCTTAGGATTCTTTTGCTCCCCCTACCCCTACCCCACTCATGAACATGCACGCGCTCTCTCTCAAATAAATAAATAAATAAATAAATAAACTCATATAAAATAGCTATAATTTTTTAAAATGAAAAATAACAAGTACTGGCAAAGATGCAGAGAACTAGGAACTCTCATGCATTGCCAGCAAGAATGTAGACTGATGTGGCCACCGTGGAAAACTCTTTTGTTTTGGAAAACTCAAAGAGCCAAATACAAATTACTCTAATGATCCAGCAGTTGTGTTTTTTTTTTTTAAGATTTTATTTATTTATTTGACAGAGAGAGAGATCACAAGTAGGCAGAGAGGCAGGCAGAGAGAGAGCAGGAAGCAGGCTCCCTGCTGAGCAGAGAGCCCGATGTGGGCCTTGATCCCAGGACCCTGAGATCATGACCTGAGCCAAAAGCAGAGGCTTTAACCCACTGAGCCACCCAGGCACCCCCGATCTAGGAGTTTTACTCCTAGGTAGCTAGCAAGAGAACTGAAAGCAGGAAGTCAGCTAGATATTGGCACACCCATGTTCAGAGCAGCATTATTCCCCAAAACCAGATGGCAACAACCCAAATTTCCATCAACAGAAGAGTGAATAAACAACATGTGATTCGCACATACAATGGAATATTATTCAGTCATAAAAAGGAATACAGTTCTGATACATTCATTCTACAGCATAGGTGAACCTTGCAAACATCATGCTAAATGAACAAAGCCAGACACAAAAGCATCAATATTGTATGACTGCACTTGCATGAGGTCTCTAGAATAGGCAAATACATGGAGACAGAAAGTAGAATAGAAGTAACCGGGGTGGGGGTGGGGGGGCGCCTGGGTGGCTCAACGGGTTAAGCCTCTGCCTTCCGCTCAGGTCATGATCCCAGGGTCCTGGGATCCGGGCCTGCATTGGGCTCTCTGCTCGGCAGGGAGCCTGCTTCCTCCTCTCTCTCTGCCTGCTGCTCTGTCTACTTGTGATCTCTCTGTCTAATTAATTAATTAATTAATTAATTAAATTAAATTAAATAATGAAGTAACCAGGGGCTGGGGATAGGGGGAATGGGGAGTTAGTGTTTAATGGGGACAGAGTTTCTACTTGGGGATGATGAAAACTTTTTGGAAATAGTAGTGTTGACTGCACAACACCGTGAATGCACTTAACGCCATTGAACTGTAGTCTTAAAAATGGCAAGCGTTATGTTCTATGTATTTTATCACAATTAAAATGTTTCAAAAAAGAGGGGTCCCTGGCTGGTTCAGTCGGTAGAGTATGTGACTCTCGATCTCAGGGTCATGAATTTGAGCCCAATGTTGAGCATGGAGCCTATTTTTTTTTTTAATCTTTTTTCAATTTTTTTTTCAAAAAAGAGAAAGAAATCCCAGTGCCTCCTAAGGTCTAGACTCAGAACTAGCCCAGCATCATTTCTGATGCAGTCTGTTGGTCAGAAGAGGTGACAAGACAGCTCAGATTCAAGTGACAAGAAAAACAGATTTACCTCCTCATAAAATGAGCTACAGATATTGTGGCCTTTCCCCCCCCCTCTCTGTGAGACAAATGAGGTCTAGACTCATACTAGTCAATGTTCATAACAAATGACTTTTTAAAAAAGATTTTATTTATTTGACACAGAGAGAGACAGCGAGAGAGGCAACACAAGCAAGGGGAGTGGGAAAAGGAGAAGCAGGCTTCCTTAACCCAGAAAAAAATTTTGATTGTGCTAAAATTTGTTATCAGCAAAATACTGAGAAACGAGTCTTTTAATAAATTCAGATGTGCAAAATTCGACTCTGGAGAAATGACAACCACACACCAAAAAAATCACAGCAGTAGAATTAACAGTTGGTGAAAATTGGACAAAATGAGCCTGATTAATGAATCGAATGTTTCAAAAAAATCACATGGAAAAAATGTTCCTGATAAAGACCATTTCAATCAAGTAAAAATGAGCATAGAAAAAAAGAAATTGGGAATGGTTTAGCTGCACTAAACAGAAAAGTGATCCAGGAATCTAATTGGCTAAATGCAGTTTGTGATTCAAAAGTATTTTCCAACAGAAATGTGTTGGATTTTTTTCCACTGTGCTTATAAAAATGGAATCAAAGTGTCCCCAGAATAAAACCATCCTTTGTGTGAAAATGGCAATGTGAGGACAAGAGGGTCAAATGTCCTGTGCATCTTTCTTGTGTTTGATATTATTTTCCAGTCATCAGATGCTGCTAATCTCCCAGGCAAGGCCCCAGAAATGAACTGGTCATGACCCCTTTCTGGGGCTCCCTGGACCCCACCCAGACATGTGCCCCTATAGACCCCTTTGTCTCTCACATCCCTGCTACCAGTCTGGATTTTTCTCTTCCTGGGAAGGTGTGGCTCACACCAAATTGTTCTTTCCTGAGGGGTACACTAGTGGGGAAAACCTCTGGGAACCCAGGTAAACCCCAAGACTTTGGCCCTTATGGTGGCTCCTTAGCCCCCACACGGAAGGACCATGGGCAGCCAACATAAAGATTGTCCCTTGCTGGTCATTGATCCTTACCATGTCACACTTCCATCCCGCCCATGTGTGTCCACAGCCCTCACCTCAAGCCCACCCAGAAATCAGGAGTCGATGTCGATGAGATTCATTTCAGCTTCATACTTCAAATTTAAAGTCACCTTATAACTTTGTCCAGACTATAAAATGCCCAGCAGAGAAGCTGACTTTAAGAGAAGGGAGGTAAAGATTTGTTCTTTAAAAAAAAAAAAAAAAATAGAGAGAGAGAGAGAGAGAGAAGGGAGAGGGGATGCAGGCATGTGGGGAGAAAGAATGCATTACATTTATTTTTACCACTCGAGTTTTTAGAAATATGTTTCGGGGCTTTTCTTACAGTTTCAGAATTTTAATAGATGCAATGTAGATAGTAAGAGATGGAGAGGCAAAGAGGGTGTGTGGACAGTTTCAGAGAGTTAGGCAGGGGCAGAGAGGATAGGAAGCAAAATGCAGATGGAACAGAGCGTAGACAGAGGCAAAGAGAGATGGCCAGGGGCAGACAAGGAACAGATGTCAGTCATTGCTTCCCTAAATCAGATAGAAGCCCCTAGTATTTAGAAGGTTGAGATCTCACACCTTAGAAGCCCTAACACGCCCCACTCTCCGTCCCAGCCCCCCCCCATTTCTACCTCCCCATTTTCAGCCCCCATCCTGAACTTATAACGTTACCCTCCCTTTCTGTGACATGGTCTTTCCCTGCCCCACCCCCTCCAGGGCCCATTGCTTGGGGCGGAATGTGTCCTTTTTGCTAAGTCTTGCCTGCTGTCAGTGACTATCCCTACATGCTCCTTCCCTTTCCTGTTGAGAGTCTTGGGCCTTCCATTCATTTATTCATTCATTCATTTATCAAGTATTTGTACTTAGTTTCCACGAGCCAGGCCCCTGTGCAGCAACTCTGGGGACCCCGGGGAGACCTGACCTAGGCCCTGCATCACCCACCCGCCCCCACCCTCCAGGTGGGGGATGGGAGGACCGTGTAAGCAGTGATGACACAGCCTGATCAGAGTTTTGACGGGGAAACTTAAGGCACTGTGAGCCCCAGAGAGATATCCAACGAGGCCTAGACTAGGTTAGGGGACGGGCCCGAGCCTTGGACGTGACCCCATCCCCAAAAGCCCCGCCCCCAGCACTCTGCCGTGCTCAAAAATGTAGTCCCGTCACCGCCCCCTCAGCCTGCCAACGCCCCTTCTCAGACCCAACCCATTAGCCTCTCCCTTACTGGCCCCGCCCCATTGTTGTCTAGGTCACGCCCCCCTCAGCACCTCCCCTACTTCATTCAACCCGGCCTCAAGCTCCACCGCCCGGGAGGCTAAGCTCAAACCAATATCACAACCCCATTCGTCAGGCAGTGTTACTGCACCGCCTTCCTTCAGTGTTATTGGGTCCCTAGGTGTCAATCTTCTTTATAGAGTCTCAACAGTTGCCATGGCTGAGATTTGAGGGGCAGATAATAATGGACGGCTCAGGACGGCTCGTTATTGGGCAGAAAGCCCGGCTCTGGGCGGGGCTTAGAGCCAAACGCTTTTCTGCCTCCGTCTGGGGTTCTTCAGGACCGCAGCCTTCCCCCAGAGACACACCCCTCTCTCCTTATTATTGGTGCCGCCAGGTGTGGCTCAACAGGATTCCACATTTCGATAGGCAAAACCACCCGTCCTTCACTGCTTTCCTAATTTCAATTTGCTTCTCTCCTTAGAGGCGGCAACCTTCTGGCCGTAGTCAGGGCCCACCTCACGGAATGGCTACGGATTGGTCCGTCACCCCGTCACTCCCGGGTAGGGGGCGGAGCCATACTGCCTGGGGGCGGCGAATTGGCTGACTGGACCTCGGGGGCGGGGCAGCCGCTCCTGTCAGCGGGTGAAATGGCAGCGGCAGAACCGGCGGCGGCCGCGGTCCCGGGGGGCGGCTGAGGGGGCCGGGCCGGGGCTGCGGGGCGAGCAGCGCGGCGGGGATCCAGCGGCGCGGCCCGGGACAGTCAGGCTCGGCATGGCGATGGCGGCGCGCTCGGCGCAGGTAGGCAGGCGGCGCGGGCCCGGCCTCCCGGGCCCCTTCTCAGGCCGGCGGCTCCGCGCTGCGGCCCGCGGGGGCCCGGCAAGACCGGGACTCGGGCTGCCTTGCCACGGAACCCGGACTGGGAGCCCTCGGCACTCCCGATACGGACCCTAGCCGTCAGCCTTGGGCCCAGGCCCTCCGCCCACCCTCGTTCCGGATGCCTCCAGACCCCTCCGGGCCCCACCCCCGACCCTTCCGGGCGCCCCCTCCCCCATTCCCCCTCCGGGAGCGTCACCCCGTCCTCGGCCGTGACCCCCGCCCACCCTTTCCATAGACCATCAGGACTCCTCCCGGACCATTCAGGGCTCTCCCAGCCCCCACCCCGCAGACCCGCCCCCCCAAGGCTCACCCCTCACCCCCGCAGGCCCAGGACCCTCGCCCTCCCTCTTTCGGGATCCCTCAGGACCCCTCCCATCTGCAGACCCCTTGCCATCCCATCCCTCCCCTCACTTTGCATCCTGTCCCTGGGCCCAGACCTGGCCCCAGCGCCAAGTCTAGGAGCCTCAGAGCCCTACCCCTCCCTTTCAACCGCACAGGACCCTTCTCCTAGCCGGTGTAAATCAGGATTCCTACCCACAGGCTTCCCCTCAGCCTGCTGGCCCACCGCCCACCCCCAGCAACCCCATGCGCAAGGGCATGGGCGGGGGGAATCACTCCTCAGGCTCCTCCCAGTACACTCCAGCAGCTCCACACACACCCCTGAGCCTGACTCCTCCTGAAATCCCACCCTCACCTCCTGCTCAGGACCTCCCAACAGATATTCTGAACCCTCCTGGGGTTCAGAGGCATACATGTTTCTGAGAGACCCACACTCACACCAGTGTGCCCCCCCTCACATCTGGGAGCCAGCAGTTCTTACAGAGAGAGGTGACCATGAACCCTCGACAACTCATACAGACACCCTGTCCCCTAATACAAGACATGCAGGAGCTCCCTGATCTGCCGGTGGGGGCACGTACACACACACAAACACACACAGAGCTAGACACACACAGAGGAACTCAGACCTCCAACACAGACCCAGACAGTTGGGCCCTCTTCCCCCCACACACAAATACACACTCTCACACACAGGACTCCTTTGCACTTTCTTACACCTCCAAGGATCCCACCTGCCCAGGTCCTCCTGTGGTGCCCAAAGCACCCAGCTCAGGCCAACTTGGAGACATGGGCTGCCTGTCCTGCCCCAGGCAGCCAGGCTGCCTGGCCACACCAGCCTTCCTGACCTGGTATCCCCACTGGGGCCTGGAAGAGTGGCAGGGTGACCCAGAATCTCCCAGCACCTCTATGGACACCTGCCCTAGGCCTCTTCCACTTTATCCATCTTTCCCTGCTTTGCCCTTCTTCAAAGGGAAGGGCACTCATTCTCCCTCCTACACTGAAGCCCAAAGGGAAGCACAGGCCAGCCCTCTGATTTATGCCACCCCCGAGTGGGGAGGGGGAGTTCAGCCTGCTCCTGAAGTCTGACCAGACTGGTAGGACCAGCATCTTGACCCTGTCTCGCCCGCTGGCCTCAAATGGCAGGGCCAGCACCATTGCCAGGGGCAGCCCCTGATAGCCCGCGTGAGTTCCTTCACCCACGACCAGTGTGCCATGCCAAAATGAAACGGCTTCCTTCCCTCCTGGCATTTGGGACCCGGTGGGGCTGGGTTTGGGCCTGCCAGAAGCAGACAGCTCTTTGTTAAGGAATATTTCAGAAGGGAATAAGGTGCTGAAGAGGCTCGGGTGGAAATGAGTGAGTAGTCAGCTTGGTTTTTCCCTTGGCCAGACTTGGATCAAGCCAGGGGACCCTTGTCCACCCATCTTTCCTGGTTGTGTTGGTGCTCCCTGCCTGTCCTCCACCCCACAGCTCTCACCTCGGGTCCAACCTGTGGGTTCCCCTGGGCTTTTGTGGCCGCTGCAGGGGGTTTGGCCCTGGCACAGGGATGAGGAAAGGAGATCACAGAACTGGTGAGATGGTGCGGCCAGGACTGCAGGGAGTGAGGAGGAGCCTGGGTGCCGCCCGTGCCCAATCCAGATCAGGCCAGCCCCAGCGCTGCCCGTCTGGGATCCTTTGAGTCACACAAGTATGCCTGGAAAGCCCCATAGAGGCAAGCCCAGGCTTCTTTGTAGATATTGCCCAGCGGACTCTGGCCGGGCCTGGGAAGAAGCACCTATTCGCTCAGGGCCTCAACTTCTCTGTCTGGAAAATGGGGGGATAAATCCTTAGAACCTTGCTGTGTACTGCAGGGGAGCTGGTGAGGTTAGGATGTGGTCCTGAATGTCCCCTGGGCACTGTGTGGGAGGGGTCAGTGGGGTCCAGCAGGGCAGTCACCCATCTATGGGTGCTGGCAGAATCATTGACCGCCCTGGCCCCCTGGTTGTCATTAGTTGCCGCCTCACTGGATAATGGCCTTCTCTCTGTGGCCAAGCTGCATCTCAGGAAGCCAGCTCAGTTGGGGGTTGAGAGATGGTCTGTTGTGGGATTGGTGGCCACACAGAAGCCTCCGTGGGGACGGAGGGTAGGAGGGGGCCTACCCTCACCTCGCGTATACCTCTGACGCATAGACCAGGCAAGGGAGAGGTGCTCTGCCCACTTGCTGAAGAGAGGAGTGGATGAAGACTCCTGAAGGTCACGAGGTGCACAGGAAACAGTCTGCATGGCCTCCCCAGGGTGGGCCCTTTTGTGGATGCAGTGCGGCCAGAAGGCTTTTCAGAATACTCTGAACTCCTTAGGAAAACATGAGAAAGCACTCGGGGAGGGCTTGTGCACAGTATCAGGGCATTTTTACCTGAGGCTGGGGTACAGGCCTGCGTTTTTGTATATGTGCTTTGATGGGTGCGGGAAGGGGGGCGAGGTGGAGAGTGACGTCAGTTTCCTCTGGCAGAATACAGATGCCGATTGTTTCAGGTGAAGCCCTACCACGTGCTGGAACTGAATCAGGTGCTAGGGTCTGAAGGCAGGTCCCATGTGGTCTCTGCCCTGCCTCTGAAGACCCTCTTGGCGCACCCTGATGGAGCCCATCCCACATGTGAGGCCTGGTGCCAAGCACCATTTACAAATCATCTCATTTAATCCTCCAAACCACCGGAGGAACCAAGATTCCAGCATGCGCCCTCACTATCATGTCCTGCTGCTTGCCGTGTGGAAGCACAAACCAGAATTATACACAGCATGCCACAGGAGTGCAGGGAAAGGTCCAGGGCATCCCCGGGCCATCAGGGAAGGTGGAATAGGGATGCTGTATAGGCCCAGAGAGGAGCTCACTGGGCAGGCATGGGGGGAAGGGCATTCCAGGCAGGCAGAGCACCTGGACAGAGGCTTACAAAGCAGGAGCAAGCCTGGTGCATCTAGGGAGTCGTGCCTTGTTCGGTGGGCTCATTCCGTAGGCCCTGTGTCCCAGATATGATCCATGGGGCACACACTGTGTACCCCTCCCTGGGAAAAGGGAGGTTTTGGAGTCGGAAGAACTCAAGGGAGGCAGCAAACCCTACCCTGCCAGGGCAGTGTGTAGCGCACGTGTGCCGCAAGTCCAACAGTGCTGGTGAAAGGAATGAGAACAGATTCACTGGAGCCAGGGGAGAGATTTCTCTTCGAAGGCCCTGTAGGCGCAGCTCACGTGCACTATTCTTGCCCTGCTCAGTGTGCTGTGATGGGTTATGAGATCGTTTCATCGAAGTGTGTCTCCCACATCACCAGCCCACTAGTCCCACAAGGGCAGGGAGCCTGTCCACTTGTTCACGGCTGAGTCTCCGGCGAGTGTAGGGCACACAGCAGACGCTTAGTAAACACTTGCTTAGTTTTAGGATCTGACAGTCTTCCCTAACCACCCACTTACGAAAGACGGCCTGGATGTCTTCCACGGAAAGAGGTTGACCCATCTGCCTTGGAGAGAGCTCCCAAAGGCAGGGCATATCCACCTCAGCCCCTGCCCCCTGTCCCAGCAAGACTTTGCCTCTTACACAGACAGTGGAAAAGATGCCATCTTGGCTTTGAAGAGACATGAGTCTTTGCAGAATGCCCCTCCCTTATTCACCTATCCCTGGAAGGCTTATAAGGTCTTTCAGTTTTCTCCCTTGTCATTCTCAGAGACCTGGAATACAGAGAAATGAGGGATTTGCCAGGAATGAACCTGTTCCAGTGACAGAAAGGAAGTTGGTGGTGATACAGGGTAGTAAACATTTTTTTTTCCTTTTAGGTCAGAAGGGATTCCACAGATCATAATGGTCCACCTCTCAGATTTTAGTCTGAAGGTATTTGCTGCTGCCATTATTTCCAACACCAATAATTATAGTTTCACTGCATTTAATCTTTAAACAGGGTCACCCCATTGGGCCTGGGCCTGCTGTAGAGGACAGGTTTGTTTATTCATTCCACAAATACTGGCTGCCTGATGGTGTGCTCGACTCTGGGGATCCAGTGGTGGCTAGACAGCCCCTGCCCACTGGAACATTCCATCCATCCAGCAGGGAACAAATACCATGGACCAGCTCCTGTCCTAAGCACTTGACAATTTTAGCTCAGATAGTCCTCCCAACAAAACCTGTGAGGCATTGTACTGTCATTAGTCATGTTTTCATATGAAGAAACTGAGGCAAAGTGTATCACAAAGATATACAATGGTGTAGGAGGGATTTGAACCTACTGGCTCTGGAGTTCTCACAAGAGGCCAGGAGATCTAGGAGCGGTTCTACACACACACACACACACACACACACACACACACAGAGCCATGCTAAGAAGGGACAGGGTTATCAAAACATCCAGAGCATAGAAGAGCAGCTAGAACTGGGGAAAAGAGGAGTGCAGACAGTAAGCCCTGAATTCCAGTTGCTGTCCTTGTTATCCAAGCTTACCCATCAGTTGCTCACCCCTCAGCAAGGAAAAGGACCCCAAAACCAGGCCATTTCTCCAAGAGTTGGAGCCAGCCAGGACCATGGTAGCTGGCCCACACTGACTGCCCTGGCAGGCTGGGCATACGGGGTCACATGGCATCTCCCAAGGCATCCGGTTCAGAAATGAGTCCGTTTTCCTGTGATAATTAGAGGTGGAGGATCAGAAGCTGGGGAAAGGAAGGTAGAGAGCCAAACTGAAAGGAAACTTGGGGTCTTTATTCCTGCTTCTGAAAATGCCAAGTTCTGCGAGATGGCGCACGCGCACACCCTCACTCCCTCTCCCTGTTGAAAAGTAATGACTGTGCTTTACTGAGTGTCCAGGAAATTGGGCATTCGTGCTTTATGTATATTGTTTCTAAAGTAAGAGAATGCAGAGAGAACAACAGCACAGAGGATCTATTGAGGGCAGAGGCTCTGGAGTCAGAAATCGAAATGCAAAGCCTTCCTCCCCTGTGGCCTAGTCAAGGGATCCTGTGAGTGTCCCACTCACTGTGGGACCTCACGTGCATTACAGCTGGCCTCTACTTTTCTGTCTACACTGATACAGAATCTTTGTTTTAAGTTATTTTTAAAATAGTTTATTTTTTAGAACAGTTTTTGGATTTGTGGAAAAAATTGAGAAGACAGTAGAGGGTTTCTGCAGACCCCACACCCAGTTTTCCCGATTAACAACATCTTTGGTTGGTCTGGTGTATTTGTTATAATTAACAGACTGATGTTGGTACATTAACTACAGTCCACACTTTATGCAGATTTCCTTGGTTTTGCCCTAATTTCCTTCTTCTCTTCCAGGATCCTATTCTGGATCCCACATGACATTTTGTCCTCAAGTCTTCTTAGGCTCTCTTGGCTGGGATGGTTTCTTACTTAGACCTTCCCTACTTTGGATGACCTTGACAGATTTGAGGAGGCCTGCTCAGGCATTTTTTAGAATGTCCCCTGATCTGGATTTGTCACATGTTTTTCTTGTTGTTATGTGTTCTGGGAAGAAAGATATAGAGGTGGCGTGCCCTTCTCAGCTCATCAGTATGACTTATCATTGTTGATGTTAACCTTGATCACTTGGCTGAACAGCACAGAAATTTTTGTCTTCATTCATTCATCAAATGTTTATGGAGCACCTACTAAATTCCAGATGTGTTAGGAGCTTGGAGTAGAAAATTAAGAAGATAGGCTCTTGCCCTCAGAATGCTCAATAAGGGCAGGCAGGCCTGTATAGAAGTAATTGCCATGGACTGTGCCTTAGGCTGAGGTGTAGGGGCAAGTATTTTCAGAGAGAGAGAAGTAGAGCCAGCATGTTGGAAGTGGGGGTTGACAGGAACAATGTCACCATAAAGATTCAAACCAGGTATTGGAGGATGCCTTTCCAGAGAGAGGGACCAGCATGTGAAGATACGGGCAGGAAGAAGCAGGTGGTCCCGGAGGGCTGAGCATGATGGGGCTGGGATGAGGGAGGAGGCAAGGCTGGCAGGGCTGTGTGCACCAGGCAAAGACGTCTGGGCTCCGTCTCCAAGTACGGAGTGGCTGAAGGTTTTGGGCAGGCAGCAGACTTGACCTGAGCAGGTGGGTAATACCATGGACCCAGCTCGTCCCGCCTGCAGTAGGAGGAGACACTGGCTTTAGTCAAGGGAGTATTGAGTGTGACGAGCATCTCCACACCAGGGACCAGGAGGGTCTTCCTAAAATTCAAGCCCAGCCAGGCTGCTGCCTGAGCCCGCAGGGCCCTGTGGGGGTCTGGCCCCTGCACAACTCTCCAGTCTTTTCTGGAGTGGCATGCCTCCCTCCTGCTTCTGCACCACCCTTCCTTTGCCAGCCCAGCCCAGCCCTTATCATCTCTTTCAGCTATCATTCATATAAAATTAACCCTTTTCAAGTGAACAGTTCAGTGGGTTTCAGGATATTCACAGAATGGCACAACTGTCATCACCGGCTCATCCCAGAACATTTCATCACTTCGAAAACGAAATTCTACATACAGGTCCCCCTATTCCCTGCCCGCCCCCCCCCACCAGACCCCAGCCCCTGGCAACCACTAGCTAACTTCCTCTCCCTATGGATATACTTATTCTGGACATTTCTTGCTCAGTGCAGTCATGTCACTTGTGATCGTTTGTGTCTGGCTTCGTTCAGGGACCATAAGGTCGTGAGGTACATCTACATGGCACGTGTGTCAGAACTTCTTCATTGTTTATGGCTGAATCATATTCCAGTGCTTTGGTGGACCACACTGTGTTTATCCATTCATCCATTTAAGTGGACATTGGATTGTTCCCACTGTTTGGGATAAATGACGCTGCTGTGAAGGGTCATGTACAAGTTTTCATGTGGATGTATGCTTCCCATCCTTTTGGGTAGATATCTAGGAGCAGAATTGCTGGGTCATATGGGAACTCCATATTTAACTCTTTAGGGAGCTGCCAGATGGTGTTCCACTCTATCTGTTCTTTGAAGCATGTCTCTCAATCTGTAAGAGAAAGCTGGGATGATGGTTCCTTACTCTCGACACCCCGT
This sequence comes from Spilogale gracilis, assembly GCA_004023965.1. NCBI lineage: Eukaryota > Metazoa > Chordata > Mammalia > Carnivora > Mephitidae > Spilogale > Spilogale gracilis. The sequence goes on from PITA01018791.1 coordinate 13,536, forward strand.
GCGCTCAGGAAGGCAGCAGCTCCGTCAGTCTTTGCTCAGTGTGGTGCCGAGCATCTGGGAGGCATTCAGCAAACATCAGTGGGCGGGCAAGCAGCTGCAGTTCCTCAGATATTTCTAGTGTCCTGTGTTGTAGGCTCAGTGCAGGGCACCACGGTAGTGGGGACCCAGACAGGGGCGGTTCTTGCCCTGGTGGGGGATCTGATGGAGATGCTCAGGAGCTGGTTGGCAATCTTAGATGGTGCTCAGGAGAAAACACAAACTGGGGAAAGGAGGCATATATATGGTCATTTAAGCCTCAAGAGGGAGACCGCCAAGGGCACGAAGGGACAGGGGCCGAGGCAGGGCCTGTGAAAGAGGGGGTTGCATGCAGGAGACTGAAAAGCTCTGACAGAGAAGTAGGAGAGCAGCCAGCAGCCCAGCCTCTCCGAAGCTATCTGGAAGAGGGCTTCAAAGAGGAGGAAGCATGACTGGCAGTATCCAAACACCCCTGAGAGGGAAAGGGAAAGGGAAGTAGGAAACACCCAGCAACTGGACCTTTCTGCCCTCATACCCCCATCCCCAGTTCAGTGGCATCCGTCTGGGTTGGCTCAGCCTCCTAGGCCATGGGCCACTCTACAAGGGTATGGAGGGTGGTAATGCCAGCAGGCACAGGGGTAGGTGGCCCACTGCCCACTCTGCAGGGTCCAGGACTGCCTTTAAGTGGCTGAAGTGGAGCAGAGGCAAAGGGGCTTGAAGTTGAGGATGCTGAGAGGCTGGGACCTCAGACCTAGTGTGCATGGATCTCAAAGGCCTGCAGCCCCTCGGTCCTCAAGGACACCTGCCTTGTCTCTGTGTCTCTGTACCCAGCCAGCCTGTGGAGGCGGTGTCTCATCTGCCTCTTTCTCTCCATATCCCTGGGCCTCAAACAGTGCCTGGGCCTCAGATGGCCCTCAGCGAGCATCAGAGAGGGAACGGTTGGGCCAGTAAGAGTTGCAGCACTCTGGGAGGGAAGCAGGGCAACCCACAGAGCTAGGAGGGCAGCAATCCAGATGTCCGTCCCAATCTACTCAGTCCCGAGGGTGGCAAGATCTGGTCAGTGCAGGAAGCGTGTGTGTGTGTGTGTGTGTGTGTGTGTGCGCGCGCGCGCGCGTGTACATGTGAGAATGTGGGCGTGAGATGGGAAGGATGTGTATGAGAGTGCACAGATCTAAGTGTGTGTCTGCTTGTGTATTCATGTGCGTGGGTGCACACTTGTGTGTGTTCGTGCATGCACACATGAGAGTGGGTATGAGAGCGCATGAGTGTGGGTGTGTGGGGTGTGAAATAGTGTGAGTGTAGGCAAGTATGTGTGAGTGTCAATTACATGAGTGTGTTAGTGTGTACAAAGTGGGAGTGTGTGTGGCTGTGGATGCGTGTGCATCAGCAGGAGGACTTCCAGAGCCGGGCTGTTTAGTCTGGCAATGAGTCAAGAGAAAGTTCCTGAGGGATCAGAGGACTCTGCCTCTCAGACTGCAAATTTCAGCCTTATATATTGAATCAATTTTATTTCCTGTATGAAGTTCACATTAATATGTGATAAATAGTGAACAAATTCTGCTAGTGGCTGGCCCCCAGTTGTATTTTTAAATCAGAAACCCAGAGCTGAGCCATTCTCTGGGGCCCTTCGGGGGCAGCAGTGGTGGTGCCAGTGCACTCAAAGGCTTGGCTCTCCTGGGCTCAGCAAGGACGCAGTGGGCCTAGACCACTACCCTGGCCACGTGTGGTCTCTTTCTCTAGAGTCCCACCTGCTCCCCCAACCCAGCTGTGCTTAGGAGGCTCCAGTTCTCCCCTCGGCCACCTTTTCCCCACCTCCCAAATCTGACATTGGGAAACCCACACTGCCTTCCCAGCCCTTCCCTGCCCAGAGCGATTCTAGGTCAGCACTTCTTGTCCTCAGCCTGTCTCTGCCCTGGCTGGTCACAGACATTGACCCTGTGGTAGGCCCCAGAGTGGCCCCCACTGTCCCAGTCTCAGGAGAGATTAAGTCCTGGTTAGACGGTGCATGGTGGCTTGGTCTGCGGGCCAGTCATCCCTGGGAAGCTAGGTGAGGGGAAGAAAGAGTCTTCCAGTTCTGCCAGCATGTGCTGCCTAGAGTTTGGACCATTCACTAAAGCCTGAATCCTCAGCACCCAACAGAATTATGGAGCCTTTGGGAGCCAGAGGCAGAACCAGTGGCCCCAAGGAGCCACAGAGACCAGGGAAGGGAGGGTCTCTGGATACCCTACAAGGTGGAAGAAGAAGGATGCCCACCTCCCCTGCCCCCCATGACAGGGCAGCACAAGGGAAGGAAGCTGGAATCAAGTGCATGGCCATGGTCAAGGCCAGCCAACTCTGTGGGGGACCGCAGGTGTTGGCTGCGGTCTGAGTTTGGGCTGTGAGTAGGGCCCTAGTGACCTGATGGCAGGTATGAAGTAGTGTACTGTTGTCTTGTCATCTTCCTTCTGCTGCCCACGGGACCGATGCCCCCTCCACAGACTAGACAAGGGCCCCTCTGTGGGGCTGTCAGAGACAGGTCAGGTGGGGTCCAAGGGCAAGAGTGGATTCCTGGTTCAGAGTATGCGGGGCAGTAGGTGGGTGTGAAGGAGCCCTGCAACGTGACAGTGAGGGGAGCAGTATTTTCTTCCTGTCTCCATGGCCCTGGAGATCTCCATCTTCTTACACCCTTGATGCTAGCCTGGGCTTACCAGAAGCATGGCCGAGTAGAAGGAGAACCACTCTGGCCCCTGTCTCTGCTCCTCTAGCCATTCACAAACCCTAAACCCTTCCACCCATGTGATGCCAGCTCCTGCCTGCAGTCCCCACACCAGACACAGCAGAACCCGGGAGCCCAACTAGACCTTGGCCTTGGCCCTGGCCCTGGAATGAATAAGAATGGCCAGCAGCGAGGGAAGGAGCAGTCATTAAGTATCAGACACTTCTCCCATGTTACATGTGGCGGCAGTTCTCACAGCCACCCTCTGAAGTTGGTCCCATATGATCCTCCGTCTTTGGAGACTCAGAGAGGCCAAGTGACTGGCCCAAGGCCACATAGCTGGTTGAAGGGGAGCCACGGTTCAGACCCAGTTTCGTTGGAGTCCAGAGCTTGGCTTTCGGCCTGGGGCTGAGCTGCCTTTCCTGAAGCCAGCAGAAAGCAAGAGGCTGGTGTTCTTGAATCGCCCAGAAGGGTGAGGCCAGACCGTCCCCAGGAAGAACAGGACAAACGGGCCTGACACCCACCCGGCACACAGCAGGCCGCCGTCAGGGTACTGACGAGAGCCGTGACTCTCACTGCAGCCGCTGGCGTGGCTTCCAGCACTTTGACACGTCCATCCCTGGCTTCCCAGCCTAAGGGGAGTTGACTCTTCTGGCTGTTGGCAGCAACGAACAATTAACAGTAGAGAAAAATTGCTTCTGGCTGTGCCAGCAGCCCACTTCAGTTGATGAGACGGGGAAGGTCAGATGTCGAGGCAGGGCTCCCAGGACTGGCCACAGCCAGAGACAGGGACTGAGGCTGTCAGAAAGGGCCATTGAAGCAAGGGCTTCTGCACCCCCAAGGTGTGAGTAACACGGACCCTTGGCCCCTGGCACTGCTGAAGACTCAGAAGGGTCAAGCTGAGACTTGCCCTTCATGCCCAGGGGTAGCAGGACAGCTCAGGCCCTGGCTGTGGTCCTTCTGTCTCCGTCCACTCAGCTGGACACAGGCAGGGCTCCTGGGAGCTGGTGCCTGGAGTAGAAGGAGCCAGCCTGGCCATCCACTGGGCTGGAGTGCATGGGGATGAGGGGTGCATCGAGTGGACAGACCAGCGATGGGAAGCCCTGGGTGAGGAAACATACCCAGGTGAGCAGCAGGCTCAGCGGGCCCAGAGCCAGCAGGATAGGGTAGGCACCCCACCCAGTGCTGACCACACGTGTCTCCGGTCCCCAGATAGAGCTGTGACCTGTCCCTGCTCGCAGCTGATGAGCCTGCCCACCATGGCGAGCCCCACTCTGAGCCCCGACTCCTCATCCCAGGAGGCCCTGTCGGCCCCCACCTGCTCCCCCACCTCGGACTCTGAGAACCTCAGCCCTGATGAGCTGGAGCTGTTGGCCAAGCTTGAAGAGCAGAACCGGTGAGTTGGGGCCTGGGGGATGGGGAGCAGCCTCGGGGGTTATAGCCTGCACCCCAAACAGAAGTTAGACGTTTCTGGTGGCCCCCTCACACTCACAGCTGGGCCTGGCCCTGGGCAAAGGAACAGCTCCCACCAGAGGCTAGATGGGCTGTGTCTATTGTTCTCTCACCCCTGGATGAACAGACAGTTTCCCCATTCAGATGAGATCAAGGTTTCAAGAGGCCTCGTGAACCTGGTCTTTGCCCACTGAGCCCTTGTTGGAGGGAAGAGCAGAGCCTCTAACTCTGAGCCAGGTCTTCCCACCTTTCTCCTGCGGTGAGGACAACAGCTCAAGAGTTTGTTCCTCATGGTCCCTAAGAGCGGGTGGGGGCGTGGGGGCACACCACACCATGTGGGGCTAAACAGAAAAGCATCAGGATTAGTCAGGGCACAGAGGGAGCGAGGGAAAGTGTGAGCAAGGGCCTTTGTTGTGGTCTCTGCAAGAAGGAACAGCAAGGGCGCCCGGGGGCTCAGTGGGTCAAAGCCTCTGCCTTCACTCAGGTCATGATCTCAGGGTCCTGGGATCGAGGCCCGCGTCGGGCCTCAGCGGGGAGCCTGCTTCCTCCTCTCTCTCTGCCTGCCTCTCTACCTACTTGTGATCTCTCTCTGTCAAATAAATAAATCAAATCTTAAAAAAAAAAAAAAGAAGTAGAAGGAACAGCAAGGCTGTGTGAGCAGGTATAAAACTGGCTAGTTTAAACAATCTCAGCGGGCTCTGGGGGGATCAGAGCAGGGGAGGTCATTGGTTTGTGGGTTCTAGATTGGCTGGTCCGCATAGGAAAGATGCACTGGCCGGCAAGTCCTTAACTGTCTCTAGGAATCTGTAGGCCCGCATGGGCAGTCCCTCCAGGGTCAGCAAGGCCCCAGATGTCCCAGCTGCAGGAACACACAGTGATAAGGCCTCCTTCCAGCAGGCTGTCCCCAGCCACTGGCTCACCCTCTCTACGCCTGGTCTGTAAAGCACAGATCTTAACAAAACGTGCCCTGCTGGGCTGATACAAGACTAAGTCAGCTCATACACATGCTTCTCAGCCTAGTGCTAGACACAGAATGGGACACCCAGAAGGCAGCCTCTCCAGGGGCCCAGGAATAAGGACGCAGCCGAGTTTAGGGCACCGGCCCATGTCACTCAGCAAGAACAATTTTTTTTTTAAGATTTTATTTATTTGACAGAGAGAGAGAGATCACAAATAGGCAGAGAGGCAGGCAGAGAAAGAGGGGGAAGCAGGCTCCCTGCTGAGCAGAGAGCCCAATGTGGGGCTCTATCCTGGGACCCTGAGATCATGACTTGAGGCAGAGGCTTAACTCACTGAGCCACCCAGGTGCCCCAGCAAGAACAATTTAGACTCAATCCCTGGTGGCCTCTGGGGCTCCCCAGAGGAGGGGCGGGACTTTCCAGTGGCACGGGGGGAGGGGTTGACACTAGGGGGGGGTGGGAGGTGTCTGCAGTCTGGGCCCACCTCCACCAGCCCTCCCTGCCCAGGCTCCTGGAAGCCGACTCCAAGTCCATGCGCTCCATGAACGGCTCCCGGCGGAACAGTGGCTCCTCGCTGGTGTCCAGCTCCTCGGCCTCCTCCAACCTGAGCCACCTGGAGGAGGACACATGGATCCTGTGGGGCAGGATCGCCAATGAGTGGGAGGAGTGGCGCCGCAGGAAGGAGAAGCTGCTGAAGGTGGGCGAGGCCTATGGGGCTGGGTGGGGCCGGCCGGGCCCCTTGGCCTCGGGTGGCCGCCCCAGGGTCTTCCAGTGCCCAAGGGCAAAGGGCAGCCGTGGAGATGAGTCTTGCCTGGACACGGGCGGGGCAAGGCGCAGGGTAGGGATGGCGAGGCAAGCCACTGTCACACCGGCCTCCCAGGTACCCAGCTCCTGTCTCCTGCCCTCCTGTGTCCCTAGGCAGACTGGGGACTGCAGTTAAGCGGTGTGGACTTGCCGCACAGTGGCTCAGCCAGCTCTGAGCTGCGGGCGAGGGCTGGCCTGAGTGGCCGTGGGGGGGCTGCTCCGGGACAGGGTCCAGCCCGGCCTCCTGCCACCCCACCCCCTGGCCCGCCCCACTGTCAGGAGCTGATCCGCAAGGGCATCCCACACCACTTCCGGGCCATCGTGTGGCAACTCCTGTGCAGTGCCACAGACATGCCGGTCAAGAACCAGTACTCGGAGCTGCTCAAGATGTCCTCGCCATGCGAGAAGCTGATCCGCAGGGACATTGCCCGCACCTACCCAGAGCACGAGTTCTTCAAGGGCCAGGACAGCCTGGGCCAGGAGGTCCTCTTCAACGTCATGAAAGTGAGGCCTGGGGCCTTCAGGCCTCCCCTACCCTGGCCCCCGTGCGGGTGGTGGCCTGCTGGTGGCCGGTGGGGGCGGGCTGCTGTGACGCGCCGTGTGTGTTCCCTTGCAGGCATACTCCCTGGTGGACAGGGAGGTGGGCTACTGCCAGGGCAGCGCCTTCATCGTGGGCCTGCTCCTCATGCAGGTAGGTGTCTGGAGCCAGCCCGCCCTGGGCTCTGCCCCCAGGAGGTGGGCAAAAGCAGTATTCCCTCCATCCAGGGTCCTCCTAGGGCCAGAACTTCCCTCTCCATGCACCTGTGACTTCTGACGGTCTCCAGGACAAGCTGCCAGTGGGTGGGCACAGAGGGGCTGGCCACCGCACCGTCCCGGGGCTGGAACACAGGCAGGGGACTCAGGTCAGCCAGTGTGGTCTTGGTTGGGCTGAGGCTTTCTTCCAGAGAACCCAGCAGACTCAGGAGGTGACAGCTGGGGGCGGGAGGACCAGAGGGTGTCTCAGCTTGGGCTCTGGAGGTGGGCAAACCTAGACTTCAAGTCCCAGCACCACTGTTTTCTACCGGGCACCCTGTGGCAGGAGACCTCAGCCTCGGGAAGTTTCCCATCAGTAAAACCCGGGTGGTGATACTGACCAGAGGCCTGTTAGGAGGGTCCAGGCCTAGGTCCTGGGTTCACGCCCTCACAGGACCTGTTCTGTAAAGGGAAATGGGAGAGAAGCAGGTGAAGCCGTGCACCCCCACCCCCACCGGCCATAAGGGGAGCAGGGAGCACCCCCTCCACCCTGCCTGTCTCCCTAGATGCCTGAGGAGGAAGCCTTCTGTGTGTTCGTGCGGCTGATGCAGGAGTACCGCCTGCGGGAGCTGTTCAAGCCCAGCATGGCCGAGCTGGGGCTCTGTATCTACCAGTTCGAGTACATGCTCCAGGTGAGTGTGGCCCAGGCTGGTCTGCACCCACCAGCTCCTCTCTGTCGGCCCACGCCCACGGCTGCTAACCTAGGACATCCCCATTTGCGTCTCTTTGAGAACCCCAGGGCCCAGAAGCCGCATGCATGGTCCAGTCCAGAAGGGGTCCTGTGCCAGTGAGGCCGTGGGGTACGAGGCCCAGCCATTGATGGTGGGGGTTCCTGAGCGCATGGGGCCCCCAGAGCTGCTAGGGCCAGAAGGGTCAGGCTGGCTCTTGTGGGATACACCCCCAGCCCCCTCCCTGTCTGCTCCCCAGCGTGGCGGAAGGAGGGAAAGTGTTGTCTGCCTGCCTTTGCTGATACTGGAGAGCAGCAGTCTCTGTTTATAAATAGCAGCCCCCGCAGGGCCCGCCCCTGGCTGGCAGACAGAGACTGGGCGGGCAGGCGTGTACACACACACACACACACACACACACACACACACACGTGCGCGCACACGCATGCACAGGGCCTGCTTTAGAAGCTGGTTGCAGGTGGAGCTGTGTAGCTCTCCGGAGCAGTGGGCAGGGAGGTACTATCGCTTGAGGGGATCTGGTGGTGTTGTCAAGCAGGTGGCCCAGGCCACAGAGAGGAAGCCACCCTCCCTGGGCTGGGTAGGCGAGGCCATCCCCGGCGGAGTAGTGGGACTGGACCAGAGAACCCCTGGCTGTGGGATAAAGCCCCAGGGCAGGCGAGGAGACAGCCCCACAGTCTGTTCTGTGTTGGTGAAGGACCTCCAGGGTCTCCTGACACCTTGTCCCGCCTTAGTTTCCCCAATTTCTGTCCCTTTTCAGCAGTCTGAAGTTCAGGCTCATCAGACAGGCATCCCCTGGGCATTGCTGGGCACCAGGCATGATGGGGGGTGCTGTGGGTGGACACAGCAGCCGGCAGCTCACAAAATATGGGGTGAGCTGCAGTGGGCTCACACCACCCCACCCCTCGTTCTCTGGGTGACCTTGGGGAGTTACAGAACCATAGAACCATCCTCCTCCCCCACCCCCCACCCCGAGCCTTAGAAGCTCCCTCCTGAAGCAGTGGTGAGGAGCCCATGAGCGGCTGTGGAGCCCAGGCTCCCAGTGTATACCCAGCCATCTCCCCACCAACACCCAGCTACTGCTACTCCTGCCTCCTCACCTGTGCCACTCAGAACTCTCGGGTGTTCCAGCCTCACCCAAACATAGTGTCAAAGGCACACAGAGAGAGGGAGCCACGGGCTGCCCAGGGCAGGCCAGGAAGTCTCCCTGGAGGTCGGGGCACTGAGCCCACGCCCTTGCAGGTGGAGGGGGCCTGTGGGCAGGGCCCGGTGTGCTCACAGCCTCCTCACGGTGCCCGGCCTTCTCCTCCCACCGCACGCCCCAGGAGCAGCTTCCAGATCTGAACACCCATTTCCGCTCCCAGAGCTTCCACACATCCATGTATGCCTCCTCCTGGTTTCTCACACTCTTCCTGACCACCTTCCCACTACCTGTTGCCACCCGCGTCTTTGACATCTTCATGTACGAGGTGAGGACCCCAAACACTGCTTCTTCTCCCAGATCCCCAACATGGGAAACAAATCCCAGCCAGGCCCAGGCTAAGGAGTGGCCAGGGCTTGGGGGAGATGGGGGGGCGGCGGTTCGACAGCCCCAGCTGGGGAGAGCAGGTCCAGAGGCCTGCTGCCATCATCCCCTTTGCAGGGCCTGGAGATTGTGTTCCGGGTGGGCCTCGCCCTGCTGCAGGTGAACCAGACAGAGCTGATGCAGCTGGACATGGAGGGGATGTCCCAGGTGGGCCAGGAGGGCCGGGTGGGTGGGATTGCCTTACCCCAGGGGCACCCGGGCAGGTGAAGCCCTCCTGAGACGGGGAAGGGCCTGGCTGCAAGGGTGGAAGGTGTTCCTGAGTATCCTGTTCCTTTCCCATGCTTCCCTGAGGCCTTCCTGGAGGATGAGGCAGGCTCTGAGGAGCAGCCTGGCTACGCAGGGGTCAAGGGGAAATGCTGGAAGGCCTAGGCTTGGGGCCAACCCCTAGGAAGTCCCACGCACTCTCCACCCCCCCCTCCTAGCTCTGGGTCCTCCAAAGGCTAATGGGGCAAATAGTGATAGTAGCCAAACCACAAGGCCTTGGGTGTGGTTTCAGCCCCAGCAACTGGGCCAGGCAAGGGCAGCGGGTGGGAGTGAGGGGTCTGGGGCAGCTTCACAGCCGCCCTGGCTGCCCTGCCTGCTAAGAGAAGAGGCCAGCCTGCTTTTCCGCCATGTCCCCATCATGCAGGCCCCTACCCCTCCCAGCATCTTCCAGCTGGTGCTTCGGGGAAGAATGCACAAAGGCCACGGCTGTGTCCACAAACACGGGCATCCATTGTGTGCAGCTGCCAGAGGGGGCCAGCTGGGCTGGGGAGTGGGAGCCAGCCTGGCCCCGAACCACAGCAAGCTGTGTCCTTCGTCAGGGCCCGTGCTTAACCCTTTGCCGGGGCTCCTGGGGCCCCAGGCGTGCAGGGCCACCACCACCAAGGGGTCTTCCCTCCAGTTGCTGTCACAGCCCTGATTCCTTATCGTCTTCAGCCTCCTCTCACTGCCCTGGGGCAGTGACAGCCCCCTCCCCCACCTCCCTCTGCAGAAGTCCCTGTGCTCAGACCCCACCGCCACCCACCAGCCTCTGTCTGCAGGAGCTGCCGCAGCCCTGCCTCTCCCCTGCAGATGGTGGGCGGTCCTGACTGCAGGTGCTTGCTTCCCCGCACACACCTTGCACTCACTCGTTCCACACGCACTGGCAGAGAGCCCACAGCAGGCTGGGCCCTGAGCTGGGACACGGTGACACCCCTGGCAGACCAGCTCCTCCTGCAGGGAAGTGGGGTAGAGCAGGGCTCCGGCAGCCCCTCCGAGTCAGGGCCTGTGGGTCAAGGACGGCCTGTGCCCTCCCCCCCACAGTACTTCCAGAGGGTGATTCCCCACCAGTTCGACAGCTGCCCGGACAAGCTGATCCTCAAGGCTTACCAGGTCAAGTACAACCCCAAGAAGATGAAGAGGTCAGTACCGGGCGGCCAGGGTGCTGGCAGAAAGGGTTCCCCGAGAGTGGGATGGTGACCACATCGGCCCTCCCCTCCGCAGGCTGGAGAAGGAGTATGCAGCCATGAAGAGCAAGGAGATGGAGGAGCAGATTGAGATCAAAGTGAGTCCCCAGGGAGGTGGGGGACAGGGACGGGATGCCCTTGGGAGTGCAGCCTTGCCCAAGCCACGAACCGCCTGTCCTCAGAATCTGAGGCATCCTCCCTCCACAGATCTAGCCCTTCATTCACCACCCAGCCGGCATGTAAGCAAGGCCCACCCCAGTGCTGGAGACCGACCCCAGGGCTGGAGGGGCAGATAAGGTGGATAGGTCCTTGCCCTCCTGGACCTCCCAGTTAAAATGGGGAGATGGTTGGGGAACCCATAGGTACAGACTATGGACTCCAGAAAGTACTCTGGATGAAAACACGCAGGAGGGAGGTGGAACTGACCCCGGGGAAGATTGCCCCAGGCCCACAAGTCAGCGCAAAAGGCCAAGCCACAGCAGGCCTGATGGACAGGAGGGATGTCAGGAAGGCTGGCCCAGTGGGTGGGGCCCTGAGGTTGGGGCCCCCCCAACCCACCAGACTCTCCTCCCTCTTCTTTCTGTTTTCATCCTTCCACACATGATTTTAGTTATTCATGCAACAAGCATTTATTGAGGACCTACTGTGTGCCAGAGTCACAGCAGAGACTGAGAGCCCCCCAAGTCCAGTGAGAGGGACAGACATGGACAGACACTTTGTCCTCTTCAGGGACAGAGCCCCACAACACTTGGGACCAGAGCCCCACAACACCTGGGACTAGAGCCCCACAGACCAGGATTCAAATCCCAGCTCTGCCATGGACCAGCCATATGACCCAGGAAGATTTACCTCTTTGAGTCTCAGTGTCCCCTTCTGCAAAATGGGGATAACATTTGCTCTGCTGTTCAAATTATTATTTATTTATTTCTATTTTTATTACCATCACCACTATCAACATCTCTACCTCCTTTAGAATGGGAGGGACGCTGGGGGGCTCAGTCTATTATGCGTCTGCCTTCAGCTCAGGTCATGATTCCAGGGTTCTGGGATCAAGTCCCACATGAGGCTCAGTGGGAAGCCTACTTCTCCGTCTGCGTCTCTTCCCTGTTTGTGCTCTCTCTCTCCCTCATAAGTAAACAAAATCTTTTTTAAAAAAAAGTTTCTAGAAAGGGAGAAAAGTTTCTAGAAAGGCAGAATCTAGATTAGAATCCAGGTCACCTGCCACACATACCTGAAGGGGAAAGAAGGCATCAGCATCCTAGCCCTGTTTGTAGGTTTTCCAGAAGTAGTTTTGTGTCCTGAGTTTGCAGGCATCCTCCTTTCTCAGAAATGGTAGCTTGACGGATGCACCAGTCCAAACATGTGTGCCTGTCTTGCTCATGCACAGTGATGGGCCTGCCCCCATCTGGTGACAATGAGGACCCAGCAGGAGGTAGGGACACAGCATACACTCAGACTACATGCCCCACCTGGAAACTTCTCCTGAGACGAGCCTGAGAGCCCATGGGCTTAAAGGATCCAGGCAGATGCCTTCTCCCATGGCCCCACCGTTTGCTCTTTCCCTTTTAGCCTGTTTCAAAATGTACCAGGAATTTGCTTTAATCAGGTGTGGCAGGGCGACACACACAGAGACAACACAGAGACTGCCTTTGAAAGAAGAGTTTATTACTCACAGTTCCCAAAAGGAGGGGGCACACCCCACCCTGCTTGGCCACACGGGGAAGCTCCAGAGTGGGTCCGGAGGCAGAGGGCGAGAGCGGCAAAGCATGGGCCAGAGCCTTTACTGTGGTCTCCACGGGAGGGAATGGGCAAGGCTAGGTAGTTGAGTTTGAGTTGAGGATTGGTTCCTTTGAATAATTTCAGGGAGCTGTGGGCTACAGGGGTCCCTTGTTGTCTTGGGGCAACTTAGAGCAGGAAGAACACTGGGTATGGTGGTATGAATGAGATAGGCGAGGTAGATGGCTGGTTTGCATTGGAAAGGCACACGACCCCACTGGTGGTACGCTGTGCCTAGGAATTAGCTAGTCGTGGGTGGGTCAGTCTCTTCAGGACTGGCCCGATGACTGGATGTCAAAGCATCAAAAATACAGAAGAAGAAGAAGAAGAAAAAAAAGGCTGATGTATACCCAGACCCCGTAGTTCTTGCTCACTCCTTGTCTCATTTTCCCTTTGGAGTAAGCGGGAGAAAGGGGAGTTGTGACTTGGGTACATCCAACTCCTTAGGGGTCTCTGTGTTTACCGAGTGGTGGGTCGAGGCCAGAGGTGGGGCAAGAGCCCTCCAAGGATTGGGGGTAAAGATCTGGACTCTGGATTCCAGATGTGGGGCTTGTGCCTGAAACAGCTGTGATCCAGGCAAGCTGGTGGGCTCATACAAGACACTGCCCCCCTCTAACTCAGTTTCCCCATACATGACATCCGTGAATGACTATCAATCACGCCTGTGATTCTCTCTGACTACAGATGCTTCCCGGGAGTGTTCTGGGTGTTTCTGTCACCACCTTCTTCCCAGAAAAAAAATGGAAAATGTTCTGTGTGACCCACAGGGAGGCAGGGCCCTCATTAATAATGGGTGAATTATTAATGGGGTTTCAGGGCTTCAGGAAGATGCAGGGTCTGGTTGGGGTTCGTTCAGCACACACTTAGGATCCACTCCTCTGTACTTGGTCCTTAAAGGGAACACAGGTAGAGACTAGATATAAGGCACATATAAACCTCGCTTTGCTTCCCAAAGGCCATGGGGAACTTAAACCCACAAATATCTAACCCGAATCCATCAGTGCAGGGGAGAAGGTGAAAAGCGAGGCAAGAGGCCTGCAGAAGTCCCCCTCCCCCCCGGAAGGGAAGCGACAGCTTCTGAGTCCAGTCCAAAGCTGACTTTTGGTGGGTCACAGAAACAGAGCTGTCCGATTGAAGGAGGCCCATGTGTCAGCAAGCCCTCTCCCCTGGACCAAGACTCTGAGGACAGTTCATTCTGGTGCAGGAAGGGAAGCAGTGAGGGGTGGGAACAGACAGGCCCAGAGGAAGGCCTGCCCTTGTGGGAGACGGAACCCTGGCCTTGGACAGGCCCCAGCAGGGGCTCCTAGGAGACTCCCCAGGAAGGCAGGGGTGCTGACGGCTTACCCTGACACATAGTACATACCTGTGAGAGTGATCACTTTAAGTGAACCACGGTTTGTTTAAAAAAAGAAAGAAAGAAAGAAATCGAATGGGCCGGGCTGAACAGGAATTGGCCTTATTTTCTGGGATCACCAACCGGGAGCATTTGATGAGGGCCTCATCTTGCCTGGAGGCAGCCTGGCCCTTAAGGGATGGACTTCTGTCTGTGTGGGAGTGGGGTCCTGACACACTACCCCCTCTCCCTACATAGAGGCTTCGGACGGAGAACCGGCTCCTGAAACAACGGATTGAGACCCTGGAGAAGGTGAGGAGCGTGGCCACCAGCCTGGGGCGCCAACTCCTCCAGGCCCCAAGAAGGACCCAGCAGCCAGAGGGCCAGCTAGCCCCCTGCCCAGGCCTGGGCCCCACCCTGGACCAGCGGCCCCCCCACCAAGAGCCCCACTGAGATTTGGGCTGCCACAGAACCAGGGGCATAGGGCAGCTTGGCTTGGGATTGGGTGTGAAATTATAACTTTCCAGTTAACTGCAAACATGGGTCCCTCCTGGGCTGCCTGCGTCGGGGGAAGGAGGCAGGCTGCTGCTTTGACTGAGGTGCCCCAAATTAGGCCACAGGCTTCCAGCCCTGCAATTTGGAGGCCTCACCCTGGAAAGAAAAGAGGTTGAGTAGAGGAGGGGCAGCCTTACCACCGGCGCCATGGTGGGGTGCCACAACCTTGACCTGGCCCCCAACCTGTTTTTTAAAAATGGGAGTAAAGGCGGGAGGGGGGCCCCACTTGCCATTCCTCTCTGACTCCCACTTGCCCCCCAAATGCCCACAGGGAGTAAACATCCACAGGAGTATCCTGCCCTTGTGCCAAAGCCTCGATTCTTACTCAGATTCCAAGTTAAAATACCTTCCCCTGGCCCGCCGCCACCACCCCATCCCGCAGCCTCTGGGACAGCGACTCCTCACCCGCCCAGTCTGTGGGGGCCCTGGAGGGTGCAGCTGCGGGCACCCCCCACCCCCAGCCACACACAGATCCCCCTCCAGGACGGAGCTAGCTCTGGCTTTGTTCTTCCTCTGGGTCCTCTCCTGCTGGTTCTTTGGTTCTCTGGTCTCACTCCTCTCTCCCCTGCTTTTAGAGATAGTCCACTGCGTTAGTGACAAGTGGTTCTTGTCTGTCTCTCCCCCTCTTCTGTCCCTGCGCCTTCCGCTCTGCTCCTCCCCCTGTTGCTCGGAACCCCCTCCGCCGGGTAGGAGAGCGCTGCTCTGGCTGATAGGTTAATCCAGGTACTGTAGCTTTTCATCTCCCTCTCCCATGTCCGTCCTGGTCCCTGCGCACAACAGCCAGGAACCGCCTCTTCCTTGGCCGCTGCCAGCCCGGGGGGCAGAAGGGGGCAGGCCTGGCACCATGCATGGGGGTGGCTGGGGATTGCTTCTCAGGGGAGACAGAGGTTTCCTGAGGGGGGAAGGAGGGGTGGGGTGTGAAAGCATGGTGAGTGGGGGTAAGTGTGAGTCTGTCTGTACACGCACGGGGACAGAAAGCTTCCTCCCTCCAGGGGACACAGGTGGGGACCCTAAGGCTCCATCAGCCACAGAACCTGGTGTGTGCACTGCACTGAGCTGCCCTACCACACGCCAAGCACGCGGGCGGTCACACACACACACACACACACACACACACACACACACACCACCCCTTCCGACCCCTCACGCTCCTCTTCACTCCTACCTGCAAGGCCTGCCATCTTCTCTCACCTGCTTCTGCTGCTGCCTCATCTTGAATGGCTTTGTCTGGAAGCTTCTGCCTGCCACCTGGTGGCTCTGAGCCTGGAATGGGGGGACCCGAATTGGGTGGGTTGAGCGGATGAGGCGGGGGGGGGGGGTATGGTAGATGGCCGAGGTAGATGGAGGCCCCAGGATTCAGGACTGGAGAAGGTTCTGGAAGAGCTGTGCTCCACCTCCCAACCCTGCCCTGAGGTGCTGGTCCTGAGTCCCTGAGGCCTCCACTGCCTCCAGACCCCCACCTTCGTCAGGGGAGCCCAGCGTCTGCTGTGCCTTAGTCCTAAATAAGGATGGTTTCCCCTCACCAGGGACAGAGGCTGAGAGCCAGGAGCCAACATGGGAAGGACCTGGCCTCGGCCCTAGCCCGTGCCCTCCCAGTTCTCTGTTTAAGCCCCACAGAACCTGGGCCGGGGGTGGATCTCTGCCTTCAGCCTCCTCCCCATGTCCTGTCCCTGCCTGCCCCGCACCGCCCAAAAGCCCAGACCGGTAGGGCGCCCCATCCCAGGCTCTGAGTATGGGAGGCCGTGCCCCCCTCCTACCCCATGTTAACCCTCTTGGGGCTACCGCCTGAGGTTGAGCAGAAGGTCACGACACCCTGTCCTCCCTGTGTTCAGGGGCAGGTGACACGGGCACAGGAGGCCGAGGAGAACTACGTCATCAAGCGGGAGCTGGCGGTGGTGCGGCAGCAGTGCAGCTCAGCGGCAGAGGACCTGCAGAAGGCCCAGAGTACCATCCGGCAGCTCCAGGAGCAGCAGGTACCCGGCCAGGTGGGCGGGTCCATGCAGATTCCTCCCCTCAACCCCACGAGGAAGCGGCCCCACCCCCAGGTTGGGGAATCCTGGGGTCTCCATTTACCCCCAACCAGTGAGGCATCTGGCCTGCGCACCGAGAACAAGGCAGCCTCAGCACAAGGGTCCCTGGGACCCAGGCTCTACCTGCAGGGTCCCCTCCCTCAGCTGACGTGGCTGTGATTCCTTAGGGGAGCTCTGGCATGTCCCCAAGGACGGGAGGGCTGTCAGGTTTCCCCAGGGGCCGGCCATGCAGGGTGGGAGCTAGCACGAGAGACAGAGGAGGGGATTCCCTGCTCCAGAGCCCAGCACTTTGCCCCCAGAAGGGGGTCAGGTCTGTGCCGACCACTCTGAGCTGGGAGAGTGGGAGTGTTGGGATGGCCCAAGTTGTGCTGTTCTCTGAATCACTGTGCACGGGCCCTCAGGCCAGAGCACCGTGAAGAGCCCATTTCTCCAGGAGGTGGCTTTGAGGGTTTTCCTTCAGCTGTACCCAAGCCACCTTCCTTATTTGAAGACCTGCCAGCGGCAGCATGGCCAATGGGAAAACCAAGGCTAGGCTCATCTCAGCCCTGACATGATGCCCCTTTTCAGGCCAGGGAGACATCCCCCTGCCACCCCCGAGCTCCAGCCTTTAGGGGCTTTCCTCACCCACCAATCAGGTCTTCATTGTTGAGCTCGGGCAGCACCCATCCCCCTGGGGCCCCCACTGGGGTTCCTATGAGAAGTCTTCTGGGCACTGAGCAAGAAAGTGATCCCAGCAGACTCTTTCCCCAGCCCTTCCTGTTTTGATATGGGGGTGCAATGAGAGGAGGGAGGTGGAGAAAGAGGGGCAGGAGTGCCATAGCCTTGGCACTGACCACACAGCAGGAAGGGTGCCCAATCCTGGGAACCAGCCACTGGCATCCCTTGAGGGGCAGCTGAGGCCCTGGAAGGACCCCTTCATAAGGTCCCCTCATTGTGGCTTTCCCAGGAAAGAGGCTAAGCCAGGACACCCCTAGACATGAACCTCATGATGAGATTCAGCTCTCTCCTCACAAGGTCAGAAGGCGGAGGAAGGGGATCTAGGGTCTCTCTTCACCCCCCATCCCATCTCTACCCACAACCTGAGCCCTTCTGCCAGCCCTGGGGCTTTGGGGAACAGGGGGCAAGGCCCAGGCCCACAGCCAGCTGGCAGGAAGGCTGCTTACCCTCCAGCTGCAGCCCGGAGCCCAACACTGCCCTCTGCCCGCCCCCAGGACAACCCGCGCCTCACCGAGGACTTCGTGGCCCACCTGGAGACTGAGCTGGAGCAGTCGAGGCTGCGGGAGACCGAGACGTTGGGGGCTCTGCGGGAGATGCAGGACAAGGTTCTGGACATGGAGAAGGTGCGACTGGTGGGCATGTGGGCAGGTGTTCGGGGAACGATGGGCAAGGGAAAGTAGAGGTACGGGGTGCACTTTGCGAGGTGCGTGACCAGGCAGACCAGCAGGGTGTGCCAGGGCCCCCCACCCCAGCCCTGCGGGTCCCCAAGGAACATAGGGAACCTCCCTGGCCCACCAGTGCCCTCCTTCCTCCCCCATGGTCACCACACAAGGTTCTGGGGCTATGCGGAGCTGCACCCTTCACCACAGACCCTGCCAAGCCCCGGAGATACACACACGTTGGCGCACACACCAAGCAGAATGACGCCTCAAGGGACACACATGACCTCGTGCCCCAAGCACAGGGCCAGCAGTGTGGTGGCTTCCAGGGGCTTCCTGGGCAGACAGGCCCCCCTGTGAGTGTCTCCCTCCCAGGGCTCCAGGACAGAGTGAGGAGGGAAGGCCAAGGCCCATCAGGGTTGCTCTCCTCTTCCCCACTCTCATGGAGATACCACCCAGGGTTTGGACTGGGATCACCCTCTCCCACCTGCTACCCTGAAGGGGGCCCAGAACCTCAGTTCCTCCTCAGCTGCTTGTCACCCTGACTCCATATTGACTCAACTCCCACAAAGTCACTGGAAGAGAGGTGCCCTGGCCAGCAGAGGGCAGCAGGACCCACTCATATGAGGCCAGAGCCATGCCTCACCTCCCTCAAGCGTGTGCTATTTGGGGTGCCCTCCCAGGTGGGGTTATCTCTGCCCCATTCATGGGTTTCTCACTCCCGGTCAGCCGGCCCAGAGCTGGGCTTCCCTCCCACCTCCCTCCACATCAAAGGGAAATGTGTACCCGGAGACCCTGCCACCGCCTCCACAGCCCCACAATTCCCAGACTCAAACAAGGGTTCAGTGAGGACCTCCAGCAGCAAGTCAAATTCTGATCCAAGAGGCTGGAGCACAAGTCCCTCATCACTGAGCCCTTGGAAAGCTAGGCCTGGGCCTAAGCTGGCCCTCAACGTGTTCCAGAGAAAGGGGCGGCCTAGCCTGGTGGGGGCGGGGGCAAGGAACAGGGACAGGGAGCTGCTGCTGAGGCAGGTTGTCCCAAGTGTGATCGTGGGCCCCTGCCCCGGGGGGATCTCAGATTCCCAGGTGGAGAGATACCTGCCCTTGCCCAGGTTGCCTGGTGTCATTAGCAGTAACATTAATGGAGAACGCTGGCCTCAGGGGGTCACCCTGAGACAGTCCAGTGAAATTAGGTGCCCTTCTCGACACCCCTTTTGCAGGCGGAATTTCTGAGGATGTCTGGGGGGGGCGGAGGGGGCACATGGGTGGGGTCTGCTCTGCAGAGGCCTGGGCCGGCAACCCAGTGTATCTCGGGGCCAGGGTGCACCCTCTCCCCGCGAAGCTGCCCAAGGTGGAGCGCAGAGGAGGCGTGGTGGAACGGGCTCGGTCAGCGGGCAGGAGCGTCTGGCTGCGCTACTCCCTGGGGTCCGACCCCGTTTCTCCCCGCAGAGGAACAGCTCGCTGCCGGATGAGAACAACGTGGCGCGGCTGCAGGAGGAGCTGAAGGCCCTGAAGGTGCGGGAGGGCGAGGCCGCGGCGTCGGCGCGGGAGCTGAAGCTGCAGCTGCAGGAGCTCTCCGACACCTGGCAGGTGAGGGCCCCGGCCCGACGCACACCGAGTGGTCCGCGCAGCCCTCGGGGCTGGAGGCCGACCGCCCGCCTTTCGCCCCAGGCCCACCTGTCCCGCGGCGGCCGCTGGAAGGAGTCCCCGCGGAAGCTGGTCCTGGGCGAGCTGCAGGACGAGCTGATGAGCGTGCGTCTGCGCGAGGCCCAGGCTCTGGCCGAGGGTCGCGAGCTGCGGCAGCGCGTGGTGGAACTCGAGACGCAGGTGGGCCCGAGCGCCCGCGCTCCTGCGGGGGAGGGGAGGGGTCGGCGCCGGCGGCCCGCGCAGGAGCTAGGCGGTGACCCCCGCGCCGCTCCGCCCGCCCGCAGGACCACATCCACCGCAACCTGCTGAACCGCGTGGAGGCGGAGCGCGCGGCGCTGCAGGAGAAGCTACAGTATCTGGCCGCGCAGAACAAGGGGCTGCAGACCCAGCTTAGCGAAAGCCGCCGCAAGCAGGCCGAGGCCGAGTGCAAGGTGCGCCCCCGCCCGCCGCCCCGGCCCGGGCCCGCGCCCGCCGCGCCCCGTGACCCGCCCTCGCCCCCTCTACCCGCAGAGCAAGGAGGAGGTGATGGCCGTGCGCCTGCGGGAGGCGGACAGCATGGCGGCGGTGGCCGAGATGCGGCAGCGCATCGCGGAGCTGGAGATCCAGGTGAGCGGCGGGGCCCGGGCGGGGGACGGGCCCCGGGGCGAGCCCTGCCCTGACCCCCCGTGACCCGGCCCGCCCCGCAGAGGGAGGAGGGCCGCATCCAGGGCCAACTGAACCACTCGGACTCGTCGCAGTACATCCGCGAGCTCAAGGACCAGATCGAGGAACTGAAGGCCGAGGTGAGTGCGGGCTGGCGCGGGAGAGGCGGAAGCCCTGCGTGTCCCCCGCGGGTGAAGGGCGGACGGCGGTGCGGGGGAGGGCAGGGGGTGGCGGGGGAGCGGGCGGCGCGGCCCTGCGGCCGGGCTCTGTCCGCCCGCGCGGCGATGCCCGCTTTCAGCGCGCGGGTTCCCCGCCCCAGGTGCGGCTGCTGAAGGGCCCGCCGCCCTTCGAGGACCCGCTGGCCTTCGACGGGCTGGGCCTGGCGCGGCACCTGGATGAGGACTCGCTGCCGTCTTCGGACGAGGAGCTGCTGGGGGTGGGCGTGGGCGTGGGCGCGGCGCTGCAGGACGCCCTCTACCCGCTGTCCCCGCGCGACGCGCGCTTCTTTCGCCGTCTGGAGCGGCCGGCCAAGGACAGCGAGGGCAGCTCAGACAGCGATGCCGATGAGCTGGCCGCGCCCTATAGCCAGGGCCTGGACAATTGAGGTGGTCAGTGCCCTGCGTGCTGGAGCCAGGGGGCCACCACCCCCCTCCCTGCCCGCTCCTCCGCAGGTGGCCGCACCTGATCAACTCCATGCCCTCCGTGGTCCTGCCGACCGGAGGGCTCGGCCCAGAGCAGCCGGTCGCAGAAGGTAGGGCCGCGGTCTGAGGATCCTCAGGGTCCCCCTGGCAGGCCCACTCTCCCCAGCAGTGTTTACCCATCTTGGTCTGTACCCCTCTGGCTGGGTTCCCTGGAGGGTCTGCCCCTCTTAATAACCAGGGCAGGGAATGACCCAGGGGTCCCAGGACCGGATGAGCAGGGAGCTCCCTCCTCCTAGCGGTCTCCCTTCTGGGACAAGGGTGGCCCTGCTGGGAAGGGCCCAGGAGCTAAAGAAGGCCTAAGGAAGAAGGGGCAGCTCCCAGCTGGACGTCGTCACCCCATGATGCCCCTGGGGACCGTTGGCGGCTGGGCACAGATGGCCAGGCTGGACTTTCCTGCCTGGTGTAGGCATCATGGCCCCTGCAGCAGAAACCAAAGCCCCCCCTACTGTATGCAGGACCACCTGGGGTGTGAGTGGACAGCAGGAATGAGCCCAGGCCTGGGCAGTGCCTGTCCCTGCTTCTGGGGGGCAGAAGCAGCTGCAAGGAAGAGACCCTCCTCTCCCCAGCACCCCACATCTTCCTTTTGAGACACTCCCATCACCTTGTCTTGGCCAATGATGGAGGGGCTCCCCCACCCAAGCTAGCCTGCTCTCCAAGGGGTCCCCAGCCTCCCCGTACCTTCCTTTCCTGTGTCCCCAGCCCTACCTTCTAGCCAAGGCCTGGCCCCAGGGGGAGGAGCCTTCCCAATGGAGTTACCTCCCTCGGCTCAATGTGGTCCCGTGGTCTCTGCGGAGTCAGAGCTGAGAACGGTGCCAAAGTCCAATGATGCCCCCAGCCCCTTGCCCCCAGGGCCTTGTGACCCTGGGGCCTGACCCTGTGGGTGCTCCTGGAGCCTGGAGCAGCGTCAAAAGCAATCTCCCTGGCGCTTCCTGGGGTGGGGATCCGTGCTCAGTTACCCCTTTCCGGTCTCCCACTCCTCAGTGTTAACAAAGCCTGGGGACCAGGGTGGGCACCCGACGGGCTCTCCCATGTGCCCTCCACACTGCCCACCACCATTTTGCACACTGCCTGTTCACACTCCACATGTCACCCAGGCGGGAAAGATGGAAAATAAAGTGTATTTACACAGTCACAGACAAGGGTATGACACATGACACACCTGGGGGAACTGGAAACAGCTGTGAGTCCCCAGCTCCTTGTCCCGAAAAGCAGTGCCAAAGGGAGCATGGTGAGAGCCTGTGAGAGCCTCCCGTGGCCTAAGGGAATCAGGGATAGGAGGCCCAGCAGGCCAGCAGGATACCAAAGAGGCTGCCCAGGTTGGGAGACAGCATGGGAGAGGAAAGGGCATGCGCTGGTTCACTGTGAACAAAAACGCTGGGGGCTGGGTGGAGTAGGATTGGAGGATAAGTCGAAAAGGACTTCAGATGTCAGGCTGATACATGGACCCTTATGGCATGCCCCTTTTCAAAAGGATGGCTCTGGAGATGGTGAGAATGGGCAGGTATTGGGTGGGAGGCATCATTTTCCACCTGGGTCAACTAGCCTGTGCCTCCCCTGAGAGACCTGGAGGAATGTGGGGGCCCAGGGCTTCAGGAAGCTACGGGATCTGATTGGTGTTCATTGAGCTCACATCCCCTGAGACCTACAGGGTCCTCTGCCTTGTGCCTGGCTCTGAGGAGTCCCCAGTGTAGAGACAGCGGGGTGGGGCTGAGCTGCTGACTAGTGGGGTAACTGCCCAAAAGAGTCAAGGAAGGCTTCCTGGAGGGTGGGGGTGGGAGGTGGAGTCCTCTCCAAAGGCAAAAGCAGATAGCAATACTTGGCAGAGTCAGCAGGAGGCACTGGATGCTACTGAAGAAAGAACAGGAGAGAGTAGGCAAGGCCAGACTGAGAATAGGCTTCTCAGGAGCCAGAATTTGTGCTCTGAACTGAGGGCACTGGGGAGCCACGGAGGGCTTGGGGGGGGGCCACCATCAGCTGGACCACGGTGTTGGGGGTCAGTCAGAAGGCCCGGAGAGAACCCCAATAGCTGGGCAGTAGGGAGAGTGAGTAGGGGCTCCCCTGAGGGAAGGAGGCCCAGAGAGGCAGAGCCCTTTTTGGGGTTTCCCATGGAGCTGAGGTAGAGTTGGGGGAGGGGACGGTGAGCAGCAGCAGAGGCAGGGATGGCAAAGGAAGGCTTCCCAGGCAGAGAATCTTAGGTGGGTCCAGGCAGATGTCAGCCAGGATGTCAGCCAGGCCTTGCCCTCTGCAGCCAAAGTGCCCCCACCCACGGTGGCCTGATACCTGCCGGGCAGCAAGGCGTGATACTGGCTATGCACCAGGATGGACAAGCTCCCCGCACTGACCCATCACTCAGCAATGGTGTGTCCCCACACCATTCCCATCATACAGATTGAATGTGGAGAGCCCCAACAGTTGCCATCCCTCCTGCTCCTACAGGGTAATTCTAACCCAGCTGGCTCCCCAAAGGAAATGTCTGAGGTTCTGCCCTGCTCCATCACAGGGGCTGGTCTTGATGTTCTGGCTGTCCAGCATGTCAGGATTCAGCCCCTAGCATCTGGAAACAAGGACACCTGGGTTCTTGAAGGGCCCAGCAAGAAAGGGAATCTCTGTGGTTTGCCACTGAACTCAGAGCTTGGGTGGGGGTGCACTGTCCAACTGGGAGAAGGTAGATTTTCTCCTAGGACTCCAGGCTGACACTGGGGATGAGGACAGGAAGGACTTGGTGATCAGTGTCAGACAGGAATGTGGCTACAGGGTGGACTACAGGGACTGGGTCTAGGGGCTGAGACCGGGCTGAGAGTCTAACACGGTCCCCCTCTGTCCTTTTACCTGCCCCAGTTGTGATCCCCACCAGGCCTCTGTCATATTTGCTGTAAAGCAAGAGACCCTCAGGGAATAAAGGCTCAGAGGCTGCATTCTTGGCAGCTACTACTTGGGAAGAAGGGCCTGGGTGGGGCCAGAGGGGTCCAGGGTCTGGGTGATTCAACTCAGAGAGGAAGGACAAGGACTTCTGATAGGGGAGACAGGTGAAGACAGACTGGCTTTGTTGAGGACGCTTGCTGTGGGCACAGGCAAGGATGCCTGGCTGGAGGGGCTTGAGGAGGGCATCCTGAGATGGAGGGAAAGGTGAGGCCAGTGGGTTGGGAGGCACAAAGGGGCATGGTCAGAGCACCTGGGGAGGGAGAGGCAATGTGAGGACTTCTTGGTCTCGCACTCAGCCTTGGGAAGAGGCTGCTCCTTCCCCACAGAACCCTCTTGACACAGTTGGCTCCCCGGGACAAGGAATCCTTGGTGGGGCCAGACCCAGGAGGTCCCTGTCTGCCATACCAGGTCTTCTTGAGGGGCCCAGGGGCCTAGCTGCAGACCTACCTTCTGCATTGGAGCCTCCTCAGTAAGCGGAGCATAGTTCGCCCTGGACTGGGTTGGGCTGGGAGGGCCCAGGAGAGACCCAAGATGGCCATCAGGTCTTAAGCGACCCCTCCTTCCCTTCGGCATCCCGGGGCACACAAGGAAAGAGGAGCGCGCACTGTGAGAAGGGGCCTCAGGAAAGGACGCTCTGCCCTCCTCCAGGACCAGAACGAGCCCTTCCCACATGTCTTTCCCCTCCCGGCCAAGAAATGCTGGCTTCCTTAAGGAAGTGTAGTTAGTTTCGGTCGTTCAACCATGCCCAGCCCGCATCAACTCATCCACTGCATCGCCCAATATCACTGAGCCGCTCCTGCACCTAATTTTTCCACCGTAAGTCACACGGGGAAAAGCTCAGGTCCACACACATGCGTGGGGGCGCCGCGCTGGACCGCGGGGACTCAGCAGCACCAGGTCCCACCCCAGCCCTGCCTCACGAGCCCGTGCCTTAGTAGAGAAAAGGCACTGCTGCGTTGTGCGCGAGAGGCCTTCAGCCAGAGCTACTACCCGCCCCTGCACAGCCGCCAGCAGTGTCTGGCCCAACTCCTCTTGCCGCCCCGCGATGGACCCCTCGGCGACCGCGAAGGCGCACAGGCTGCAGTGTCCGGCTTTATTGCAAACTCGGGCAGCACCGTGGTAGACAATACTCAGGATAGGGAGCGGGGGCTAGATTGGGAGGGGGCGGGACTCGCGGGGAGCGGGAGCGCGTCCAGGCCAAGGCGGCGGGACTCGAGAGGGAACACCTTGGCCAGAGGCTTGGGTGGGTCGCGAGCCTGGCCCCAAATCTAGGCCTCCAGGGACTATGTCCAATCCACCAGGAGCCAGACTCCGGAGGAGGGCAGGCGGGCAGTCTAAGAAAGGCGGTAACCTGGTAACCGGAGGGAAAGGGTGTCGTGGGCAGGGCTAAGGGTCTGGCTCAGTGGAAGGTCTCCACCTCCACCACCGTCCAGTCACCCTGCGGGGAAGCCACATCGTCCGGGGAGAAGCTGGTGACCGAGGTGATGCTGGCGCGGGACTCGTCCAGGGGAGACAATAGTTCAGCCCAGCGCCCCAGTTCGGCGTCGCTGAGCGCAGTCCGGGCGCCCCCCGCGACGCCACCAGCTCCCGCGCCCCCTGCGCCGCCGCCGCCGCCCGCAGCACCCTCGGCCGCAGCTAGCAGCAGCGTCCGGCTCAGCAGGTGTTGCACGACGCTCGCCTGCAGCGCCCCCAGCGGCAGTTCGCCCAGGCGCGCCGCCTTCCCGCCACGCGAGGCCGCCGCCGCCACCCCTGCTCCAGCTACCACCTTCCCACTACCCGCGCCGGAGCCGGGCCCAGGATCCAGCGCGCCTGGGGCGGGGATCGCCGGCTCGGGTCCCTCAGCCTCGTAGATGGTGCATAGGCCGTCAGCGGAGCCCGACCCAGCAGCAGGAGGCCAAGGCAGGGACGCTCCTGCGGGGAGAGATGCCAGGCCCGCCCTAAGGAGCGAGAAGCGCAGCTCCCGCCACCAGGCCCCGCCCCTTGCCTCGGTTCCGCCCCTGACCCAACTGCCGGGTCCGCGAGCTGGGCCTCCCACCCCGCCCCACTCCTATCTCGCCCCTCCCACAGCTCGGCTGGGTCCAGGTGCCGCTTACCTGGGGTGCTGCGGACTGCCACCGGCGGAGCGGGACCCCGGCTCCAGGAGGCCGGGTGGCAGGCGGCGAGCTCCGCGTCGGCGGGCGGGGAGGCAGCGGCGCCGCCCTCGGGCCCACTGTCGTAGCCGCGCAGCTCTTCTGGCGTGCTGGTGGCGCTGCTACTGTGACCCGCCAGATCCGGGCCGCTCAGCGTACTGGACGGGCTGCGCGAGGGCGGTGGCGGAGGAGCCGGGGCCAGCGCGAGGGTCAGCCGTGGGCCCGAGATCGGAGCATCCGGACCTGGGGTCGGGGGGCGGCGTGGGGCCTGCAGAGGGGGTGAGTCCGGGGGAGAGGGAGGGA
Organism: Spilogale gracilis; assembly: GCA_004023965.1. Taxonomy (NCBI): domain Eukaryota; kingdom Metazoa; phylum Chordata; class Mammalia; order Carnivora; family Mephitidae; genus Spilogale; species Spilogale gracilis. The sequence continues at coordinate 39,361 of PITA01018791.1, forward strand.
C
>PITA01018792.1:0-39350 GCA_004023965.1 Spilogale gracilis
GCTGTCTCTGGAACAAAGGGCAGTGGTCCCCCTTCACCTTGGTCTTCACCTTTGCCCGCCTCTTCTGCACACCGCGCATGCGCTGAGGAGCTTGGCGCTCACCGGCCTTAGGGTCCGAGGCTGGCTGTATGTCACATGCGCGCCGCGGCCACCAGAGGACACAAGGACTAGACGCATGCAAAGGTCACCCACAGACCCTCATGTTCAAGGGAAGTTAAGGGTGGGCAAAGGCCTGGCATCAACTCACGGCCGCTCCCTGGTGGCGTGTGCCTCCTCCTCTCTGAATCTGGGACACAAATGCATGTGGAGGTGGGCACATTTAAGGAGGGGGTCCAGGTGAGCCCCAGCAGGCCCTGAGATGCCCCCTCACTCGCTCCTGCAGAGGGTCCCCAGGGAGGAGGGGTGGGCACCCACCATGGAGCAGGTGGCCTGGAACTTAGTACCGGAGGGAGGCCACACCTGACGTTCCTAAGTAAGCCATGGAATCTCCCACTTCTTAAACACATGGGGAAAAAATTCCATTCAACACATCCGCATGCACCCATTTCTCCGCATACTAGCCCAAATCCAAAAAAGAAGACATTTCAGAACTAGCCATTTTGACAGTTTCTAAGGTTCACAGTAATGAAGAGAGGGTTATTGTTGCAGATGTTGGCAGTAATTTCTAGAAAAACCATCAGCATGGAATGCCTCCATTCTGGAATCTCTCTCTCCCTCTCAAGCACCGTGAAGGGCTTCTCTCCGCCCCTCCCTGCTGTCTTGGAATGACCACAGAACACTTCAAGAAAGAGCCTTCCCAATCGATCTTCCTTCCAGAAGCCCAGGTTCCCGATGAGAAAGCTCTGGGCTTCGGAACACCTGTCAAGTGCCCAGCACACAGCAGGTGCTCAAACGGAAGTCAGCAGCACAGTGCCATGGGACCTGGGGCACATCAGTCAATGTTCCCGTGCCTCAGTGGTCTCATCTGCAAAAGGGGATAAGAGTATCACCAACCACAGGGTTGTTGGGGAGTGAAATGAATTGATAGCGACGTAGCTCTCAGTGGGTAGCATATGGTGAGTGTTGGCACCATTTCTGTTCAATCAAAGTGATTATAGATCTGAAAGACGTTGCCTCCAGGCCAGCCATAATGAGACATTTGCAGGTTTGCAGATTTCCATCTGGTATTTCTCCCGAAGTCCCAAGTTCACCAGCTCTGAAAAGCTGATGGAGGTTAAATGCAAAACACAGAACCCGCCCCAGCCCACTTCCTGCCTTCTATCCGCCCCCCCCCTCAGTAAACTAAAAACAAACAAAAACCCACAGGAAAACATTAACTTGCTATAAATAAAAATGTGAGTATGGCTTTTCAATCTTGGGAAACCTCCAGTGAATAGGCCACAATAAAAACGCACTCAGTCATTTATTTACTTTTGACGTAAAGCTAAAATGAGGACGTGTCCGGGCAGCTCAGTAAGTTGAGCGTCTGGCTCTCAATCTCAGCTCGGGTCTTGGTCTCAGGGTTGTGAGTTCAAGCCCCGCGTGGCTCTCTGTGCTGGGCGTGGAGCCTTCTTAATAAAAAAAAGAGGAGGCGTGTGCCTGGGTGGCTCAGTCATTAAGCATCTGCCTTCAGCTCAGTTCATGATCCTGGAGTCCCGGGATCGAGCCCCACATTGGGCTCCCTGCTCATCGGGAAGCCTGCTTCTCCCTCTCCTACTCCTCCTCCTTGTATTCTCTCTCGCCATCTCTCTGTCAAATAAATGAATAAAATCTTTAAATAAATAAATAAAAATACAAGAATGAATTTGTATTGAGAGCTCTGATATTTTTTTTTTAAGTTTAAATAAAAGGTCAACACCCTTCTGGGTTCAAGGAAAGAAAACTGTCCCATACATAGGTGGGACATGTAAGTGTTCAATGGTGTGACCCTCCCCTACTAACACATCTGCCCTATGTCTGCTCCTTAAAGACATCAAGACGGTACCCCCACTCCAGGTTGGTCCCCAAGGTTACTTTCCGAAGTGTCCTGCCCGCACAGTCATTCTCAGCCCCCTGATTCCACTCCCCACGCCTCTGAGCTATCTCACCAGTTCTAGGTTTGGGTGAAGTTTCAGGAAATGAGATTTGATCCGCCTGGCGGCGTTCCCAGTTTAAGAGCCCTCTGAAAGGAATGATCAGCCTGTGCTCAAAATTCTCGCTTCCTATTCATTCGCGATCCCTGACAGCGAGAGACAAGGAAGCCAGGGAAGGAAGGAGAGCAGTCGCCCGTGGCCTCGGATTGTCCCGTGGAAGCCACAGGACCCAGAAGTAATCACAGGATAATCCTATCTCATCCAGAGACCGCTCGGCCCACGAAACCTCAGAGCCAGACACCCCCGTGCGCCCAGATGGGGCCCCGCGGACTTCGGAACTGGAGAGGGAGGTTGTGCTGCCTGTAATTTCTCTGGCCGAAAGGCAAGGACCGGGGACGTGCCTCCCTCTGGAACTAGATTTCCAAGAACCACCGCAGTCCAGTAGGACCTGGAGCCACACTGGGGCGGCTTCATGTTCACAACAGGCATTTACAAAAACAATGTTGTGTGTCCAAAAAACACACAAAACAAAACAGAGACCCAAAACGGCAGGCGTGTCGTGTCCACAGTAATCTGCGACGCCACAGCCGAGATAATGAGAGCTGACACCGTGGCTCCAATGCCCTTTCCTGTCACATAGAGGACGCAGGTAATTGTCCCTGATTCCGGAAAGCCAGCGTTACAAAGCACTCTGCCTGAGAGCAAAGGTGGTCAAAGGTGGTCCCTCCTCATCCCTCCTCGTCCTCGCCTGGCTCCCACACCAACGCGGACAAAGTGGCCCACTTGAGTCACACAACACAACACAGCGGTCTCGGTCACTACGGGCTCTTTTTTCACAGCTGAGTCATTCCTGCGCACCTGCCTGCCTGGCCACGGCTCGACAGGACCGTGCGCTGACATCCTGCCCACAGCCCACGACATGACGCAGCTCCTTCCAACCACAGGAGTCTTTTCTTTGGGGATCTCAGAAAGCACTTGCTGGAAACCTATTCTGAAAACCAGCAGCCAGGGTTCCTGGGGGGCTCAGAAGCGACTGCTTCCGGCTCAGGTCATGATCCCGGAGTTCCAGGATGAAGCCTGCTTCTCCCTCTGACCTTCCCCCTCTCACGCTTGCTCTCCCTCCTTCTCTCTCTCAGATAAATAAACAAAATCTTACAGAAAACCAGCAAACCAATGCAAATGAGGCCAATCTCATGAATCCAGACTCCCATGGGGGGGCGTTCAGGGTCTTCCTTATAACAGGGTCCCATTCAAGCATTCGCTGCGCGGAGCCCCACTGGGCGCCTTCGGGACACCGGGGCTGTGACCCTGCACCCCTCCTCCAAACTCCAAAGCACGCAGCACCGACAGCCACTCCCCTTCCAATAACCAAGTGATCACTGAGAGTCCCCGTGTCTCAACCACAGCATATAATGACATCATATGAAAAGATACTTTCGTATCCTGTCCAAACACAAAGTGCCATTAGAGGCCAGTTACGGGACAGCAGAGGGTCTAAGGAACATGTCCACACACACAAGTCTGAGACGATCAGATGGAAGGCCTGCGCAGTGACTCACATAGAAATGAGAGAGAGAGACAAGACACAGAGACAGAGACAGAGACAGAGACAGCACCTTAGGACAGCCACAGCCGGCACCTTCCCTGTTTCTTTTTCTATGAATGCCTCATTGTCCCCGTGCGATTGCAAACTTTTTAGGGCAGGAACTGGGTCGGGTCCTTTTTTCTGGCTTTCTTCGTCCAAGCTAAGCTTTGTAGCTTTCAAGACCGTGTTCCACTATTTTTTGAGTTCCAGAGGCCAAATGAGTAAGACGGAAAATTCGAGAGAGAGCGCACCTGGACAAAACCAGACTCCGAAGTGAGGACGTGGGTGACCTCACAGCGCAGGTGAACAGCACTGACTGCATACCTGATGTGACACCGGCTGGAGAGGCACCCAGGTCCCTCCGGGAGGGAGGAGCCCCAAGGCTGCAAAGGTTAAAGACAGCTTAGGGTTAAAGAGCTTGCCCAAGGGGCGCCTGGGGGGCTCAGTTGGTTGAGCGACTGCCTTCGGCTCAGGTCATGATCTTGGAGACCCGGGATGAGTCCCACATCGGGCTCCCTGCTCGGCGGGAAGCCTGCTTCTCCCTCTCTCACTCCCCGTGCTTGTGTTCCCTCTCTGGCTGTGTTTCTCTCTGTCAAATAAATAAATAAATCTTAAAGGGAAAAAAAAAAAAAAGAGCTTGCCCAAGCCCATGCAGGGAATGGGATAATCAATATATAGGGTTGTTTCGGGGACCAAATGTGTCTGTTTCCAGCACCATGGCCAACACACAGGACCGGCACACAATAACAACATCATGAGGGCAACAAAGGTTTACCTGCTGATACTGAAGGAACGCCTATGTGCAAGACAGATTCGGTTTATCCTGTGCAAATGCAAAGGACGAAAGAAAGCAAGATCCAAATGGTCAGCAATGATCAGAAAGGCAGATTTAACTCAACCCGGGAAAACCACATTTCCAACAGCGCACGTTTAGATATCGACGAGTTGCCCTGGAAAGAACAGCGCTCTCCAAACTGAGAAATGTTTGATCCGGTGTGGAAGGTGGGCTATTCATGCTATGTCATCCCGGCACATTCTGGAACTGCACTGAGAGCTTTGGCTGGGGGGCCAGGCAGGATGGTGGCTCAGTTGGTTAAGCGACTGCCTTCGCTTGGATGGCAGGATGATCTCACATCACCTGGGGTCAGACACTCGCAGAAGGAGCTCCAAACCCGACAATCCCTCGAAAACACAGGCTCCGTGTCCCCTGAGTTCTGATAGAGGGTTGAAATGAGGTCAGGTGCGGTGTCCCGCCAGGAAGGCCCCTTGGGGAGCAGTGACCATGGGGGACGCTGGTGCTGGGTCTCGGGCCACGTGAACCTGTTTCATCTTCCAGTTCAGCTCTCACTTGAAGCTGTTTCTCTCTGGAGCATCTGCTTGATGCCACAGCCTCTGCCCGGGTCCACGTGAAGGATCCACTTGATCCTTGTCAATTCTGCCCTTCCATGAACTTCCGGACCTCCGCCAAGATGCCTGCGGACACCTGTGCCCTTCAAACATTCTGTGTTTTCTTATCCTATTTCTGCACCCTCAGCCCCCTGCACACACAGCCGGCGTTGGCTCACAGCTGAGCTCTGTCCACACTAACACAACGCCTGGAGTGTTCACCCAGAGCAGACCCTATCCTCCTCTTTGCACACGCACCTCTACAAGTCTGTCTTTCTTTCTTTTTTAAGATCTTATTCATTGATCTGAGAGAAAGAGAGACCACATGACAGAGACAGCAGGGGCGGGGGTGAGGGGCAGAGGGAGAAGGAGAAGCAGACTTCCCACTGAGCAGGGAGTCCGATGTGGGGCTTGACCCCGGAACCTGGGGATCAAGACGACGTGAGCCAAAGGCAGACACTTCCCCAACGGAGCCTCCCAGGCACCCCTACAAGGGTGTCTTTGAGCCACCTCCCTTCTTCCCTGTTCACAATCCAAGTAACTGCCCACATCCCCACCAGAAAATCAGTGTCTGCCTTTCTCCCTTGATGCCCCCAAGACTGCCCGTGACTTTTCCACATGTCCTGTTTCCTCTGCTCCTCATGACCACTGTCCAATGTCCAGGACAGACCAGTCCCAGGCTGGCTCTTCTGCTTCCTAACCACAAGCTTTGCCTCTAGGTTGTCCCCCCCGAACCACTCGTTTGATCAGCCAAGCCCTCTGTGACCCCCTAGGATCCTGCATGTAATTGGAACCCGAATGGCCAACGGCACAGAGCCTACGAGTCCCCCTCCTCCATAGCCAGGCCGCTACTCCCAGAGGCTTGCAAGACAGGGCTCCCTGAGATGGCCTTTAGGGTCTGCAGGACCAAGCCAGGATGGGACTCATGTGGTGCCCTTGCACCCCATCCCCAGTGGTCACCAACTTGTCCTGCGGCAGACCCAATGTCAGGGGTCCCTACGGGTGCCCTGGAAAGGCGGGGCAAGGCTCAGCAGTTGTGGGAAGCGGGATGACCCCCAAGAGAGCTAGGACAGAACCAAGGTGGGAAGGCACGCTGACCCCGAGGGCCTCTGCAGACCCCACTTCGCCCTCCTTACCTGCAAACCAGCTTCCAATCCTTAAGTAACCAAAACTGACAGGCCCCTCAACTGACCCAGTCAATTTCCTTTCCATTTCTTGCTCCCATTACCACGGCTTGAACGGGACTGCCAGCCCCCCCAAACCTGAGATTTCCTGGAGGGCTTAGAAAAAGAGAGACCTGAGCCCCACTGTCAGTCCCATGCACCGACTAGAATCGGGGCTCATATGATCCCCCCATATGTGACCCCCATATGACCAAAAAGCTCTCCCAGGTCTCCCACCACAGGTTTGGGTGGGAAATGAGTGGGGACCACTAGCCTGGACTCCTGGCATTCACTCCCTGGGAGGCCGGCTTGTGTCCGGACTGCCCTGTCTACCGGATGTTTTGATCTGAATCTTGTCCCTCATTGCCCTGTTAGCCAGGGAGCTCAGCCCTCTGCACTGGCCCACCGAAGAGTCCCAGACACTCCTGCCGGGCTCCCTCTGGAAGATTCAGCACGGAGCCCAGGTGCGGCTGTGGGCAGAGGGAACGAACCTGACCCACCAGCAAGCCCCAGCAGCATGAGGATTCCTTGGGCCCCATTCTCAGCAACCCTGGCCCTCCACCCCGGTACACGGGATATTCCTATCTCCTGGAGGAGGAGGCAGTCACAAGACCCGCCAGAGCCCTACGGAGCCAGATGGCCAGGCTTCACCCCCAAGGCTTCCCCTGGGTTACAGGACCCGCTTCCGCTGGGTTACAGGACCCTGGGCCAGGATCTTGTCTCTCCACCTCCGCGGACTCACAGGTGAAGTGGAGGATGTTATAACGAGTTTGGGACGACACCTGGCTGGAAGAAAGTGCCCCATCCACGTTTGCTGTTATTACAATACCAATGGGGCCGCATTTTCTCCTATAGTTCCGGTGATGGATCTCAGGGCAGAACAGCCAAGGGTGGGAGGCCTGAGCTCTGGGGCAACTCCAGGGTCCCGGCAACAGGACAAGCTTGCTCCGAGAAGGGTGACTTTGGGAATGCGGAGGAGAAAAGTTGCTTGCTGGGCTTGTGGAGGCCAAGGGCAAAGTCCCATATGTTTTCTCAGGGGTGCCCTTGCCTTTCCAGTAGCCCCAAACTCCTGTAAGGTCTGCTGCCCTGTAGGAAGAGGGAAACAACTCCCCAGTGACTTGGGAGGGGGGTTCCCCCATCACTGGCCCACCAGGCTCCCTGCACCTCGCTCAGCCCAGAGGCCACCGGCCTTCAGGGGAGGCTGGCACCATCCTCACTTCCGGAGAACCTTCCCCGACCTCCCAGGCTAAGTCAACAAGCCTCCCCTCACTTCAGGTTTTCCAAACACCTTGGAACTCCGCTGGAAGCCTCTGTGATTTCCCACGGTTCAGGTGACCCTCTACAGCTGTCACGACTGCAAGGATCAGGGGGCACCCCCTGGGGACCCCATTTTAATCCCGGGACCACTGTTCCAGCTGGAAAGGAGGAGGGCACAGTCTCAGGGTGGAGCCCTGGGTGACGCCTGCCCACCAGGTGGACCTGGGGCCTCGAGCCACTAGGATTCCTCCTGACCAGGCCGGCCGCCTGCGCGTTGGAAAAGGGATTGGGGTTTCGCAGTTCTGGGCCACCGCGCTGTGCCCTCAGGGCTCCGGGCACCCAGGTGCCCTCTGGGATGGGGACGCACGAACTTTGGGGCCGTAAGGCAATCCTTCCGCAGGGCCCGTGCGGCCGCGGGAAGTCCACCGCCCGGCTGGTGCGCTCGGCCGCGCGGCCACGGTTCCGAGTCCCAGTGGACGGCGAGCGGGGGACGGAAGACCCAAAGGCGGGCCTGGTCAGGAGGAAACCCGGCAAGGAGCGCGCGCCCGGGGCCAGGACCGCTCCTCCCGGGTGGACTCCTGCGGACCCCCGTGCTCAGGCGGCCTGGCTCTGATCGCCGCCGCCGGGGTCTGGGCTGCCGACAGTCCCTCGCTGGGACCGCCGCGCGGTTCGCGCCTCGCCAGGGGGCCCATCCGGGAGCCTTTCCCCGGCGTCCCCGCCGCGCCGGCGGTATCGCGCCCGGAATCTCAGCGAGTTTCCAGTTTCTCCCCACCTCGGGAGGGAACCAAGAAGCAGAAGGAGTTCAGGTAACACTCCGGGGCTGCAGAGATTTTCCCCAAACAAAGAAACGGATAGACAACGCTCTGTCCTCCCGGTCCCTCCAAAGAAAAGGCGCACCCCTGCTCCCCAGGTCCGGGCCGCAAAAGGCAGATGGTCCAGGAGCCGACTCTGGCCGAGGGGGCCGTCCCCGAGAGAACCCCGAGGCCCTCTACTCTGGCCAGTGAGCCAGGGACTTGGAGCAAAACGTGCCTGGGCCGCGCGAAGCCAGCAGGGTGGCCGGGGAGCCCCGGAGCGGCGCAGGCCGCCCACACCCTCCAGCCCCACCGAGAGCCCGCGGCCCCGAGGGTCCCCGCGGGCGGAAGGACGCACCTGCCGCGCTCGCGCTGCCCACACCTGGCCTCACGTCCAGCCGCCGCCACTCAGCGCGGGGCGCTTGGCTTGTCCCTCGGCGCCCAGATCCTTCCTTTGGTGCCCGGCACCCGCACCCCAGACTCGGCACGGAGAACCCGCCGCGCGCGGTTTACCTGCGGGGTTCACGGACCCGGCGCTCTCCGCCCCTTGCCCTTCCTCCTCTTCCTCTGTTTCCTCCTCCTCCTCCGCCTCCTGCGGAACTCGCCTTCCTCTGCCTCGCGCACAAGTCCCCGACACTCCCCGGCTCTCGCTTTAATCCCGGGAGGCGGTGTCCGACTGCCCAGGGCGACACCCCTAAACGCGGTCCCAGGTCACCTCCGGCAGGGGGAGGGGGAGGCCGGAGTGGCGGCCCCGGGAGGGGCGGGTCCGGGCTGGGGCGGGGGCGGCGGGAGGAGGAGTTTCCCCCTGGGAAAGCCCGGAAAGCGCTCCTGACTCAGGCGGGCAGAGGGGTACCCCACGAAGCTCTGGGCTTCGGTCCGGGCTCACCTCCCCACCCCGGCAGGCCACGTAGGGCCAGGAGGAGCTTGTGTCCCTGCCCTCGTCCCCAGCACCGCTCCGGTTGTGGGTGCTTCGAATTTGGATTAAGGAAGGGAGTTCTGGGGAGCACTGAGTCCCTGCGTGACCCCCAGGACCTGCTGCTCTGTGAGCTCCTGGACCCGAGAGCCAGGCCCAGGCACCAGCTCCGAGGACACAGGGCCGTGCGCCCCGAGAACCTTCCAGCCCGCCTAGGCTAGCCTTCCCTTGCCTTCAGCTCGCAAGTTCCCCCCACCTTCCCCCACACCACCACGAGTGGCGAGTGGCGTGGCGAGAGGTCTTCCCATGCATTGCGGACAGGGGATGTGGGAGAGGGAAAGGGGTGAGAAAAACCTTAGTCCAGAAGGCATGGCTTTTCCTCCTCTTTCAGAAGCCCTTTGCAATGTTTGCAGTACACAAAGCAACGTGGATTGCTCTCCAATAAAGTGGAAGAGGATGAAAACCTAATTCATTCCAAATCACATGACTTTTTGGCCTGGGAGCTGGACTGCCCTCGTAAATGCTCTCCTCCCCAGTGCATTGGCTTCCAACCTTAGATCCATAAAAGGGACTATCCCGGATATGCCCGGTTCCCACCCTCTCTCAGCCTTCACAGGTGTCCAGGTCGCCCCAAATGGAAAACATTCCAGGACCCCGTAGAGCAAACAGGTCAGGTGGGACTGATCAAGGTTTAGAATGTAAATGAGGTCCGGAGCCGATGACCAAGTAAGAATTGTTGAGACGTCTACGGCTCGAAATGGGAGTTTATTAAAACACAAGGACAGCACCCATGGGCAGAATAAGGTGCTCCGGGATCCTGAGGAGTGGCCCATTATATACCCACAAGTTTGGAGAGGGAGGTAAGGAAAAAGGGAGAGCTCAAAATAACTTTCATAGGCTAAAGAGGACCTCTGCGTTCTGGGAGGCCTTGACAGTGTCAAGGGAAGGTCGTTTTCCCCAGCCAGCAAGGCATTAACATTAAGATAGCCAGGAGATTTCAGGACGAGGTCCAACTGGGCCCACCCTGGAGGGCGGGGGAGGTAAGAGGGAGTGAGCTCTGTCTTCAGCCAGGGTTCTGGTCCCTCCTCAGGATTGTGTCTTCCTGACCACTCCCTTATTTCTGTTGTGAATGGTGTGGCTGGAGCTGTCTAGAAATGACCCCATTGTTCTACCAACCCCCTAATGTCCACCTTCACACCAGGCGGCATGTCCTCTTCCACGGGTTATTCTCGTAGTATGCATTTCTCCTTTTCTTGACAGCTCCACAGAATTTTTCTTGGGGCGCCTACACCTCCCTGGATCCGACTATTGGTCTGTGCAGCCCCTTGGACCTCAGCGCTGGAGGTGGGCAGGTGGACAGTCTCTGGCTCGGTGGCTTAATCTCATTTCCTTCCAGAATTCCCACTTGAGGGAAGAACTCACAACCCACTTATGGCCAGGGAGATGTGGGGCTTCGGGGAGAAGGTTTTCTCACTTTTCTACGGGAACTTGCAGAGACACACTTCCTTGTGCTCAGGAATTGTCGATCACCGTCTTTCCATCACCAGGAAGTTGGCTCCAGATAAAGAAAGGTCTTCCATCAAAAAGGACAGCATAGAGAAGACTAGAAACACAGTTTTTGTTTTTGTTTTTTTTTAAGATTTTATTTGTTTATTTGACAGAGAGAGAGCAATCACAGGTAGGTAGAGAGGCCAGCAGAGAGAGGAGGAAGCAGGATCCCCGCTGAGCAGAGAGCCCGATGTGGGGCTCCATCCCAGGACCCTGAGATCATGACCTGAGTGGGACCCTGAGATCATGACCTGAGCGGGACCCTGAGATCATGACCTGAGGTGAGGGCAGAGGCTTACCCCACTGAGCCCCCCAGGTTCCCCAGAAACCCAGTTCTTCCTGGCAACATTAAACAGCTCGCTCAAATCAGCTCTAAAGTTCAACCTACATTACTACTCCTTCGTGAATAATTACAGCCGAATTTGCAGGAAAACTTGGGAAATCCTCAGCCACAAAAGTGAAGTAGAAGTATGTCTCTGGGGAAGTGAAGAAGGAATCATAGTGGCGGGTTCAGGGCCCCCTATGGAGCTGGTTCTCATGACCCTGAGATCAGGATCTGAGCCAAAATCAAGAGCGGGACTCTTAACCAACTGTGCCTCCCAGGTGTATCTAGAAGCAAGAAGTTTTGAAAGATAATTTAGCAGAGGGATACCTGGGTGGCACAGTCAGTTATGCATCTGTCTTCAGCTCAGGTCATGATCCCAGGGTCCTGGGATAGAGTCTGCTTCTCCCTGATTTTGCCCTCAGGTTCCCCCACCCAGCTCATGTGTGTTCTCTCTCTCTCTCTCTCTCTCTCTCTCTCTCTTCCTCTCACTCTCTCTCTCTCACACACACACACTCTCACACACTCTCTCTTACATAAACAAATAAAATATTTTTTAAAAAGAGTAAGAAATAGGGACAAATAAATAAAATCTTTAAAAAAAAAAGAGTAAGAAATAAATATATGTTGATTATGTCCAACCCCAAAGAAGAAAAATGTAATAAGTGAGAAAGAACTCAATGAAGCCAAACAAAAGGAAGCAAAGGCAGCTGAGGGGGAAGAAGGGAAAGACTCAACCCAGAAAAAACGGGACAAAAAGAAAACACAAAATACCATGGAGAAGTATATGCAAAGTACTTCCACCATAATAATACATGTAAGTACTCCAAATTGGACTAAACTGTCCAGCTAATATGAATGGGTTTAAAAAAATACACAGATTATCAGATTATCTAGGTTTTTTTTTTAAAAGATTTTATTTATTTATTCAACAGAGAGAAACACAGCCAGAGAGGGAACACAAGCAGGGGCAGTGAGAGGGGAAGAAGCAGGCTTCCCACTGGGCAGGGAGCCCGATGTGGGGCTTGATCCCGGGTCTCCAGGATCATGACCTGAGCCGAAGGCAGTCGCTCAACCAACTGAGCCACCCGGGCACCCCGAGATTATCTAGTTTTTTAAGACAATCATTCGCTATGTTATTTATGAGGCATACGTAGAATGACTCTATGTAAAAGAAAGCTGGTCTGACTACATTAATATTGGACAAAAATAGACCTGAGAATAAAAGTTGTTATTGAGAAAAAGGAGGGTCAATTATAATGATAAACCGCCTAGAAAATATAGTAACTGTGAACTTGCGTCTACCTAACAAGTTTCCAAAAATGTATAAAGGAAACATTTATAGAATTACAAGATCTGTACAAATTCACCACATTTTCTCTTGGCCATCAAAGGGCCAGCAAACAAACAAATAAACATCAGTGAAAATACAGAAGATGTGAACAACACTGATGTGGTTTTGGAATATAGGTGAGGTCCGGAGCCAACGACAAGGAAAGAATTCTTGAGACATCTTTGGTGCGGGGCAGGACCCCGTGGGCAGGACCCGTGGGCAGGAAGAGCTATTCCACCAGGCTGTGAGAGGTGGCTGATCACCTACTTGGGAGTTGGGCGAGGTGAGGAAAAGGGAGGTTTCAAAAGGATTTTCATATGTTAAAGAAGACTCCTGGGACGCCTGAGGCTTTGCGATTGTTGAGGGGAGGTTGTTTTTCCCTCTGGCAAAGCATTAACATGATGGTAGTTGGGAGCTTCCGGAGGAATTTGTGCTGCCGGGTTCTAGTATCTTTCCACGGGCTGCGGGTTATAAGGACACTTAATTATATCTGTGTTTCCTCCTGGAAGCTAGGTTATGGATAGAAATGCGTTGTTCTTGTACATTGCCGAGACTTTTCTAAGGGTGAGTCTGGTCTCGCGGAGTTGGGATCTGTATAAGTTAACTATTTGTTTTTCCTTTCCTTAGTTTTAGGGCTCCCAGAAGGGCTTGGAGAATGTCACAAGTATCCTATGGGGGAGGTGGGGAGGGCCTTCTGCTTTGTCCTCAGCTAGTCTTCTGCTCCCTCATCAACACCAAGAGCAGACTTTATTAATGGACATAGACACACCAAATAATCGACCAGTGAATTTCCAGGTTAATTCCTAGGAACAGTTAAGAAACTTATATCCTAGGCTTTCAAAAATTCTTCCAAGGAATTGAAAAACAGAAAATATGCACTTATTTATCAACGCCTAAACCAGCAAAAATAGTTCAAGGAAAATTATAAGCCAATTTAACTCATGAATATAAATGTAAAAATCCTAAACAAATATTAACAAAATGAATCCAACACTCTACAAAAAGATTATAATCAAGTTGGATTTATCCCGGTAATAGTGAGGCAGAAAAACTCCTGGTGCCCAGCCCCGCCTTACCTGCTCCTTCCCCCCTGCTCTCGCTGAGACTAAAAGGTCAGTGGCCTTGCCTTCCCACCACTCCAGGTAAGACTGAATGGCTGGGCAGTTTGGGTCCAAGAAAGAAAGAAAAACAAGTTCCCTGGGATGATTTAGCACTCTCCTAGCACTCCCTATATATTATACCCCTGCGTGAAGAGAGCCAGTCGGCCTGGCCTGCCGTGAGAGACAGTGAAAACATCCCATTACCATCCCCCATCACCTGTAACCATAAAAACTCTTCCCTAACCCTGGCAAGTGCTCAGTCTTTGCGGAATCATCCCACGGAGCCCGGCGGTGTAATAAAGCCGTGTTCTCCCAGCTTTCCTTGTGCCACTTGAGTTTCCTGGTGGCCTCAGGTTTTTCCGCAACATTTGAATATTGCTTTAACATTAGGAAAGCTATCAGTATAGTTCAACACAATAACATAAATCGTAAACCTATCTTAGTATATTTAAAAAGAGCATTCAATAAAAGTCAGCATTTTGTGATTAAAAAAAAACCCTTTGCAAAGATGAACTAGAAGGAAGCTTTCTTACCTGATAAAGGAGAGCTATAAAAAAATCGCCAAAAATATCACCCGTCAAGGTGAATGGAAGGGATTGTTGCTAGTGGTCTGCTCAACATTGTAAGGACTGTTTTAGCAAGGGTGAGAAACCAACCTGATGAAAATTACAAGAGAAGAAACTAGTCTGTACTATTTGCAGAGGGCTCCAATCCGCTGCTGGAAGTGCTCCTTTTTTTTTTTTTTAAGATTTTATTTATTTATTTGACAGAGAGAGGAAACATAAGCAAAGGGATTGAGAGAAGCCTCCTGCAAAGTAGGGACCCTGACGACATGGGGCTTGATACAGGGACCCCGGGATCATGACCTGAGCTGAAGGCAGACACTTAACGACTGAGCCACCCAGGTGGCTTTTTAAAGGTGTTGTTTACTGTAACAGTGGTAGAGTGATTCTGTGGGAGAATGTCCTTCTTAGCAGACACATATAGAAATAATAAGGCACGAAGTGTCTAATTTCAAGTGGTTCATCAGAAAAAGGCACCTATGGGAAAATGTTAACTGTTTGGTTCTAGGAGGAGTGCTTACATGTGTTCTTTGCACTAATCTTTCAGATTTTCTGCATCTTTGAAATGGGCCATCACAAAAAGTAAAAAAAAAAAAAAAAAAACAACCCTCTAAAGGTATACCATTTAAGTGGTAACAAAAAGTAAGTTACCTTGAATAAATCTTATCAAAATATGTGAAAACTCATGGAGAAAATTGTAAGCCCTTGCTGAAAATTCTTAAAGACAAAAGAAATAGAAATACAATTCGTGGATAGAAGATGTGGTATTATGAGGTTGTCAACTGTCCCCTCAAATTGATGTCATACATTTCACACAATTGACAGCCGGAATTGTGACACACGCGTATTGGAGATCATCTGTGAGCTCAGTCTAAAATGTATACACAAGAGCAGGAAGGAGCGAAGGGCCAAGACCCGGCCGTCGGAAGCGTAGACGTGGCAGGATGCTTCCCAAATGAACTGCCTCAGAAGATCAGTTGTAGGAGACTGAGTGTGACGGCTGTATTATAAAAAGCTATAGGATGGTCCTGGCAAGGGGAAAAGAAGACACAGCGAATGGGGCAGAACAGACAGCCAAGACATAGAACCACGTGTGTATGGAGCCGTGAAGCACGACGGATGTGTGGAGAGGTCTCACAGAAACCGAGTATCATGGAAAACCATGGAGTTAGTCACATCAGATCTGTAAGTCAATTCAGGTGAATTAAAGACCAAGCGTGGAAATAAACGTGCTAGGAGCTTTAGGAGACGTGGTAGCTTTGCAATGACTTCACCAGATTTTCCTACAGAGGGGGTGGGGCTAGGTATAAGGGATCTTGGGGGGTCTGGAGGGCAGAAGTGAAGCCGGAGTAGTTCCTGCTCCCATCTCATGCTGCGGGTCAGCTGATACACCCCTGTGCTTGAGGCAGCGACCAGGCATTCCCTCCCCATCCTCCAGCTTCTCCAGCTCCAGGGCCAGATGTGTGTGTTTAGCTCTGTGACTATGAGCCGTTGCCCCAGGATCTATAGGACACCTTGTTAAGGTCACAGGCAAAAGTGTGGCCTCGAGGGCTCCAGCCCATGCATGTGGTTTCCAGCCTGTCTTTGCTGCCCCTCACTTTACATCTATTATGGACTGAATTATGATTCCCCAAATTCGTACGTTGAAGTCCTGACCCCCAATGTGACTGTATGTGGAGATAGTACTTTTAGATAATTTAGGCGAAATGAGGTCACGGATGGACTGGTGATTGGTAGGGTTGATGGCCTTCATAAGAAGAGGAAGGGAGATCTCTGTGTGGGGGTCTGTCTCAGCCTGTGTCTCTCTCTTCTCATGGACACACCCCGAGGAAAGGCCATGTGAAGACACAGCAAGAAGGCGGCCGTATGCTAGCCAGGAAGAGAGTCCTCCCAGGAACCGAATCAGTCAGCATCCTGACCTCGGACACCCAGGCTCCAGAACTCTGAGAAATGAATGTCCATTGTCTAACGTAGCCTGCCTGTAGACTGCTGGAGCGTCCCAAGCCAACCAAGACAGCGCCCTGTGCTCGTCAACTTTCAACATCACACACAGAGACAAGGGGCCCACAGGGGCTGATGGGCAGCTCCCTCAACTGCACTCGAGTCCTCTACCCCGTCCCCTGGAACACACACACACACACACACACACACACACATACACACACACACGACTAGCAAAAATGAAAGTCACTCAATACCATGTATAACCCAAACTGAGTTAGCAGGAAGGTGGGGGGGGGCAGGGTGAGAAAGGAGGAGGGTTTCAACGCTACAACCACTTTGAAAACCTTTTCAGTATCATGTTGAAGATGGGTAAACCTTTCACCCAGAAATTCCACTGAAGTGTGAGCCCTAAAGACACCCTTGCAGTGTGCCCGGCAACTTCCACGGGAATGTTCACAAAAGCACTGTCTCTATTGCAGAAACCTGGAAACCACCCAACGATTGGAAAGGGGATACCTTTGTGCTGGTATGTTCAAAAGATTGAAAGCGAGTGAACGCAGCTGTACCCATTACCATGAATAAATTTCACAAAACTCTGAGCAAAAAAGCAAGTTGTCCTAGAACACACGCAGGTGATTCTATTTACATCAATACCTAAATGTTCAACATCAGATGATACCGCTTAGAGCTATACACAGATACACATACATACTAAAACCATGAAACACAGAAAGAAATGGGCAATTACAAGATTTGGTATTGTGGTTTCTCCCATTGGGAATGGCGGGGAGAGGATACAAAGTGAGGGGATGGACCAGCTGGTTTAAGTGACCATCTGTTAGCCAGGACCTTGATGCATAGGTGTCCTCTTTCTTTTCTCCTTATACCTTCTTTTTTGCGTTACACGTAATCAGTTGTATGTATGCAATATTTCATACTTCTAAAAGTGATGCATGTATAACCATTAAACTGACTGGTTTTAAAATGTGTGCCCCTGAAAGCAAGTCTTTTGGTGGGAATAATTACTGGTCTGCCTGTAATAAGACTTTGGCCCCATGCTATGTACGACAGAGAAGACAATTTTGTATAGTTTAGTTGTCCTGTTAACCAGGTCCAGGAATCCCCTTGGTACCCAGAGTCAAGAGTGAAAGAGAAGGAACACATCCCTGGAAAAGGTGGGACCAGGAATTCATTTGTGCTCTCAGAAGGCTGATCCATGGGTCAGCCACTTGAAACCCGAGCCTAGGACTTCTGCTGTGTGCTGCAGAGAGGGGCACGACCCCTGCTAAACACCACTCCAGGGAAAAGACCACCAGCAGACACCCCTGCTCTCAGAGAGTTCTTCAGGTGAATCCACATCCCAGTTGTTGAAACAAGGAAGAAGTTTTCAGTATTTGTCCTTTATCACCACGGAAGCAAGTTGCAGACCTTGGCGGCAGGCACCGTGTCTCTGGCACCGTGGAAATGACCATGACCTTGTATTAAACATTCAGGATGCTGGTGACCTCCTTATGGGATGGAGGATGGGCACACAGGGATCCCCACTTTACCGCTGGGGACACATGGTCTCTGGGAGGACACAGAACTCCCCAGTCCCACAGTTGTGCTGAGACCAGAACTGGGTCTCTGGACTTGGGTGTCTCTTGGGCAACTAAGTAGGAATGAGGGGCAGGGGCTCCTACCAGGGAGAGTGTTCTGTGTCAGAGACCCCTAGTCTCAAAGACCCCTTGGCTCCCGGGACCCAGGGGCAGGTAGTTCCGGGGAAAGGAGGTATGCTGGTGAGTGCAGGGAGCCCACAGAACTTGTTAGTGAAGAAAGAACCCCTCTCATCTACTGTTTCCCTTTGTCAGCCTCCTCCAATGCCCATGCCCCGTGCAGCCAACCTCAGTCCTCCTTCGCAGCTGCTCTCACCTCCAGGGGGAGACACCCCACTCGGCAGAATAGAATGGGGTGCTGGCTGGTGTTCACACAGCGCTGAGATCAAGGAGTTGATCTGGCTTTGGAGGCTAAGTTATAACTTTAACTGTCCCCAACATACCTGATAAACAATTATGGAAGGAAAAATAGAGTAATTGTGATAAAAATTTGAGAAGGAGGGAAGGAGAGGCAGCATTGGGTGGTCGCACGGCTTCCCTTGGACCTCGTCTAGCAGGAAGGACCAGGATTCCTGCCCTGCTATCCTGAGAGGTCCTGGTGGCTCCCAACTCTGCTCTCAGAGGACTCCCTGGGTCCAGTGGGTCAGGGGACAGGGATGGGGGGGTCTTTCCTTGCTGCCCAGCTGCCTGAGCTTCCCTCCGTTACCCCGGGGGAGGTACCTGGAAGTGGTGGGGGGAGAGATGACAGGCTTCTCTGGGCTAGACCAGGACATCTCTGGTCTCAGGTCTGTGCCAGGCTTCCCGGGGTGTGGTATCTGTCCACCAGAGTCCTGGTCAGGCACAGTCCTCCAAGCTGGACTCAAGCCTGGTCTTCTGGCCTTGACATCTGATGTCCTGTCACAGAGAACAGAGGTCCCAGGAAGAGATCCAACCGCCTCCCTGGGAGGCCCTCCACCCCAAGAAACTTCCTGCCTCCCAGAGAAACTGGAATAGAACAGAAGCTACTTAACCTCTTGATGCCCCAGCCTTCTCCGTAAAGTCTCATAGAGATGGAACTCTGGTGAAATGAGTTATGGGGTGTTAAGGTTTTGAAGAGCATGCAGTCCCTACTAAACGTCCAGTTACTACCACCGCTACTTCTACTACTACTAGAAGTAGTCCTGTGCTCAGGACATTTTGCCTTTCCTAGAATACGCTTAGCAAAACACGTATCCTCATCACATTGGGGACATATTCTAGACTCTCAAGATGGCACCCGTGGCTCTAAAAACCACAAAATAAAGGTACTCACTTCCTACATATGTGAATTAATTCATTTCCAACTGATCTACTCTGCAATTAGCCTCTGGATGAATGGCCCACCAATACCCCTCTGCCTGGGGAGTCCCAAGTTCTGCTTCTTGTCAAGCCACATGTCTACATTGGAGTGGCCAAGACTGCCCTCCTCAGTTCAGTCTACACTCCATCTATCCTCTCTCAGGGGCACAGTGGAATATGCTCAGTTTGTGTTAGTGAACACAAAACTTGTTTTCCTTGTGCCAAGATGAATAGTAACATTACGTTGTTGAATGCCAACAGTTTGGATCAATGACAGTATCATTCTAGGCTTCCCAGGAAAGTACTGATGCCAACCGGGTACCTGAAGTGCTTTCCAAAGTATTTTAATAAATGCAGCACCAACTCTAACAATAACAAGTTATTGTTAAACAAACTGCACTAAACATCAACGTCCAGAATTCTATTTCAAGCCCACCTCCTGGACTTTGAATGAAAGGTGATAGAAGTCAGGGCTGGAGAGGCATACGGGGCTACTTTGCAAGGGGGGATGTCACAAAGCCTTTTTGTTCACACGTCCCGCTTTCAGAAGACCAGGGACCAGCTGCCTGGCTGTCCGTGTGGACCCTTCAGGGAGGGGCTGAAAGTTCTCTGCACTGGAAACCTGGCTGGCACTCTCTTCCAGGTTAGGCAAGAAGGAGGCAGTTGGTGGCTCCAGTTTGGGACAGGGAGCATAAAGGAACTGCTTCCTCTTCCTTCCCCCTACACGGAGACCTGTACCCTCACTTTGCATGTGCTCAGACAAGCTATGTAGGGCAGGGCTGACCCTGGACAGGTGTGGAGATGCCTGCGGTGGGCACCAAAGCAGGGCAGGCAGGGGCAGGTCCGAATCCCCTCCTTTGTCCTCTGCTTGGGTGTGTTCTGCAGAGGGTGTGCCAGACTTCTCTGGAAGAACAAACATTTGACAACATTTGAAAGTGGGCTGAATCAGAGCTCGAAGACCCATTCAGAGAATTTGGTTTGACCTCAGTGCTGGGGGCATCTTTAAGGGTTTAAGAGGGAAGGTAAGATGAATTTGCAGGTGTGGCTTCTGCTGCCTTCCCTTCCTCTGCTCAGGTACAGGGCAGGGAGGGGGGGATGTTTACATGGGGGTGTGGGGGGAGCAGTTAGAAGCCAGGAACAGCATTCAGCTTTGTTTGCATAGCAAATGTTCTCCATCATTTCAGAATGCACTGAAAGAGTTTAGAGAAATTCTCCCCAGAATGCACTCCTTTGGCATGTGGAATATTTTGAGCTGAGGGCAACTGAGATCCCATGGGCTCAAGAGAAACTTTTGCCCCTCTCTTAACTACATAGAAGAATCCAAATTGAGGGTCTCATCCAGAATTGGAGTTATTAGTAGAGATAAATGTATTTGGGTGACCCATCTGTGGGCAGGGTGGGCATCTGATTGCCAAACATTTGTTGTTGTCTCATCTCCCTGTGAAGTGCCCTCCTTCCCTTTGAAATCCAGAGCCTTATCCCATTCCTAAAATTTAATTTTATTTTTCCCTGTTAATCTATTTCATGCCAACTTAATTCTTAACACCAGCCACAAGAACTTAGGAAGGATAAAGGAAAATTTTTCTTCCCCAGCAGCACATTACCTAAATTCTGTAAGAGAAATTAGAATGTATTAACTAACAAATGCAATTCCATTTCTAGAAGGCTTGCTCTGATGGAATGGATTTCACGAAACCCCTCTTGTGATCCCTGGAACTTACAAAGAGATATCTTTTTAGGGCTGTTGATCTGGATACATTTTTTCTTTGAAAGAAAGAAGAATTAGATATATTTCATTCATAGTAAATTCTTTCCTTCTTTCTTTCTTTCTTTCTTTCTTTCTTTCTTTCTTTCTCTCTCTTTCTTTTTTCTTGAGAGAGAGAATGAGTACAAGTGAGCAGGAGGAGAGGGAGAGGCAGAGGAAGAGAATCATCAGCAAACTCCCAGCTGAGCACAGAGCCTGACCTGGAGCTGGATCCTGCCACCCTGAGATCATGACCTGAACCAAAACCAAGAGTCCAACACGTAACTGACTGAGCCAACTAGGTGCCCTCATAGTAAGTTCTTAAAGATCTAAAATTTAATGTTTATTTAAGGTATTTCTTATCATTAAACATACTTCCCCCTCCCCCTCTTGCTTATATATGATTTCTTCTTTCTGGCTAAAATACAAAGTAACTTTAAAAAAATAGATTAAATCAGTCTGGTGATTTTTTTTTTTAAAGATTTTATTTATTTGACAGAAAGAAACACAACCAGAGAGGGAACACAAACAGGGGGAGTGAGAGAGGGAGAAGCAGGCTTCCGCTGAGCAGGGAGCCCGATGAGGGTCTCCATCCCAGGATCATGGGATCATGACCTGAGCCAAAGGCAGTAACTGAGTCACCCAGGCACCCCCAGTCTGGTGATTCTACAGATGTTTTCTTCAATATTGACACTTAAATATCCTTCAGAGTCTGAGTGGATATTTGGGACTCCCAAGGCCTCCATAGCCAGACTTTGGGTCTGAGTTTACCACCATCCCTCCTGTCCTGCCCCACCTCCAAACCCACAACCCTGAGTTAGGAAGTCAACTTAGGAAGACGTACCTGTTGTCTCTCTTTCCTGGTAAAAGCTGGCCCAAAGTTTCATTAAACCTTTGAATCTCTCTCCCCAGACACAACATCCAGCCACGAGAGCTGCTGCTAACACGTGAGGAGGGCGACAGCAGTGTTGGGATGGGTCAACACGCTTCAAAACAGAAAGGAACCCACGGAGCAGCCTGCAGCTTGCGGTGAGCCCTGCGCCTCCTTCCCCTTCTTTCGGCATGAGGACACTCCACATTGCACCTGGCTTGTCACACCTATGTCCTCTTAGAAAATGAGACTTAGGGGCACTCAGGGGGCTCAGTCGTTAAGCATCTGCCTTCGGCTCAGGTCATGATCCCGGAGTCTCAGGATTGAGCCCCGCATCGGGCTCCCTGCTCGGGGGGCAAGCCTGCTTCTCCCTCTCTCAATCCCCCTGCCTGTGTTCCCTCTCTGGCTGTGTTTCTGTCAAATAGATAAAATCTTTTTAAAAAAGAAAGAAAGAAAGAAAATGAACCGTAGCTGATCAGCAAACAGCATAGTTCGTCCTGACTTGAATGCTTCTCGTTCCTATTCATTTGGGACCTATAACATCGGAGCTGAATTTAAATATGCACACACACGTGCTTGTATGTGTGTATGTGTACACACACATATATACAACATCTCTGTGTGTGTGTGTGTGTGTGTGTATATATATATATATATATATATATATATATATATGATCCTTTTTCTTTTTTCTCACTGGTTTTCAGAAACCATAAGTGCTTTAGTGAATGTGTCCTTTAAAGAATGAGCATGGAAACCACCCCGGCCCACACCCAAAGCAGTTCACGATTTCCATGACGTCCCGATTCCCGGAGACTCTGACCCAGGCCAGCGACCTGATCATTCACTCGGAGGCCTCCGGGAAGGCCCACCAGTTCTTCAATGGCAAGGATCACCAGTTTAGGCCCCAAGACTTTTCAGATCCCTGCCTCAAGCTTCTTGCCCAGCTGCTCCCACAAGTCCAGAATGGTGCGACAATGGTCCCTGCCCGATTCCGTTCAACCATCCCTCCTTCCACCCTGAAGGCCCCACCTTAGGCTACACTTCCAGCCCTGGGTAGGTCCTGCCTGGCCTCCCCTTCCCCAGCCGCCTGGCAGGCTCTGCCTTATCACCAGGGCCGGGAAACCGGTCTTTGTCTCCGTGTGCTGGCGGTTACCTGGGAAGCCTCCACCTAACAATAATGGGCGATGTTATGTAGATGCATAGTGATAAATTACTCAGCAAAGTAATATAGAAAATAAAACAGGGGTCCTGTTCCCAGTTGTAAAAGTCTTTCAGTCCTGGGTACAAAATGTCAGCTGTAAAACGGTAAATTATTCCACTATAAAGAAGGAAGAAAATGAAAATCTACTTCCTTCTTTACTGATTTCAAAAGGGACTGTTCATATGTGCCCCCACCCCGCACCCCATATCTCCCTGGATGTATGCCCTGGGAGGGACTGGAGATCGCCCCTACCAACCAAAAGGATAAGGGCAGAGCAGTCCCAACCACAACAGGTGGGGCACCCCAGACCTCAGGGACCCTTCAGGTCTGAACATTGGAGTTTCTACTCCCCTTGGCCTCTAAGTACTTGCAGAATCTCACAGGCAAATTGCTTAAATTCTCTGAGAATTCATTCCTTTGCAACCATAAAATACACTGCAATCTTTCTGTATTACACAGGATTCAATTAGTCAATGACTGAAGAGAGATTTTGCAAACCATGAAGATCTAGGCAAGTCAAAGTTGTCATCTTTTCCAAGGACTGAAGAAGTCAGACAAATCTCAAACCAGTTTAGGTCTAGGAAGGGCTGGACAGAGACATCCATACCTGGGATTGTCCTGCGTGGCCGTGCAAGTTGCACACTGTGCAAATCCAAGGAGTGCCTTCCACATTTGTAGTCATGTGCATGGCAGTTTTAAGATGGCAGATTTCTGGCAGATGCCAGAAAATGTCTTGTGGAAGAGGTGATTCATTTCAGTTCATATGAAAGTGCTGCAGGAGCCCCTCGTGAGGCTGCTTGTCCCTGCACTGGCTGGTAAGATAGGAGGACACTAAGCCTGAAGCCGTATTCTCCTCCACTTGGTCTGTAAAGTTGAATCGTGGCTTTGTATCTTAATTGTTCTTTGACTTCAATATATGACTAGAGACCAGAAGTGAAGGCATTAATCACTTTAAAAATGGGTCAAGCCACTTTAGATTGATTTATAACGAAGCTCTTACTTGGTTGTAATGGGGCAAACCTTGTAGGACATGCCTTACTAGAAACAGAATGATACAAACCATTTGCGTGGTTACAGGGAGCAGGGATGGCCTCTGCGTGACTGGCCCTGGCATGGGACAGGTCTGGAACTGCCATGAGCTATTCCGGAAGGTGCTGGGTCTGGGCGATGCTTGAAGCCTCGCAGCCTGTCCCAGAGTCCCTGACTCCCTGGAGGACCATTGTCAGAAGCTAGTGCTAAGTAGGAAACATCTTTGGCTTCTCTATGCTTCCTCCTTGCCTCCTAAATTCCTTAGCTTAGAGGCAATGAGGAAAACAGGAGGGGGCTCTCACTCACATATGTCTGCTCTGCAGAGTGGTCACACACATTTACTGGGCACCTGCCTCATGGCAGGCCCTGTGCTGGGGGCATAGAGGGAACCCACTCTGAGTCATCTTGCCATTTTCATCCCATCAAAGAAGGCAGAAACTCATAAATAATAAGTACTTAGAATCAGATATGCTAAGGTCTAAAAAGAAAAATAAAACCAGGGCAAGGGGGCAGAGTGATGCTAGGAGTGGGCTTCTGCTCATCCTGGAGGCAGGGGAGGCCCTCAAGAGAGCAGGAGGGAGAAAAGTGCATCTGCAGGAGGAAAAGCTTTCCAGGCAGAGGTCCCTGCAGGAGAAGGCGTGGGGCCCAGAGGAGTAGCCCAAGAGACAAAATCGTAGAGTCTAAGATACTAGGAGTGGGGCAGATGATGCAAGACCTCAGAGCAAGAAAAGGAATTTGGGGCTGTATTCCCAGGTGGTGGTGGAGGAAAAGTCGCACGACCTGGCTTGTGTTTGGAAGGAGCACTGTGCTCTCTGCTATGATCAGAGCGAATTGTTGGGGAGCCATACAGGTGGTGAGGGTCCCTGAGAAGGTGGACCCATGGGTGCCCAGAGTGTCATGGTGCCTGGGGGCGGGTGATGGAGTGGGGGGGGATTCACAGTAGCCAAATGAATGTGGGCCTTGCAGTGAGACATCAGGGAGGTCCCCAGGGATTTGGGTCTGAACGACTAAAGCAATGGGGGTGTCGTTGACTGGGATGGGAGAGCTGATTTGGGAGAAGAAACCAAGAACGCGGCAGTGGGTAGGTTGAGTTTGAGATGCTGCTAGGGGCTGATCTGTCTCACTACCTCCCACCCCCATTCATATGGGGAAGCCCTAACCCCAGGGCCCCGAAGAGACTGCACTTGAAGATAAGGCCTGTAAAGGGGTGATTCAGTTTAAACAAGGCCCTTGGGGCGGCTGTAATCTTGTCTGATCTGACATCCTTACAAGAAGAGGAATTGGGATTTATGGAGGGATGACCTTTTGAGCCCCACGGGGAGAAGACCGCCACCCAACAGCCAAGCAGAGAGACCTCAGGAGGAGTGACCGCCTGCTGATACTTCAATCTTGGACTTTGGGTCTCCAGAACGGTGAGAAAGAAAATTGCTTGAGCTGCTGGGGCTGTGGATTCAGTTGCAGCAGCCCAGAGAAATGGCCACAGGTGGCCATTCGCCCTCCAAGTGGAGATGGTCAGTACGCCATTGGAGTTGAGGGAGTGGACACAGAGTTAGGGTCAATAGAGAGATGCCGCTGAAAGCCAGGAGCTAGGCAGAGCCCTGGGGGCACCTACGTGAGGGTGAGAGGGATCCACAGAAGGAGAATGAGAAGGGACAGTCTGTCATCAGGTGGGATGGGGGCCGACTCAGGCAGGGAAGCGCCTGGGAGGCTGAGGAACTTAAGGGTCCAAGGAGAGGGAAGCAGCTAGCTGGGGTGTATGGGAGGACCAGACTTGATCAGGGAGCCATGGTGGAGGTAATTCTAGGGTCCCCCCAGTGATGAAAGCCTGGTTCCTGGGGAGTCAGTAGAGAACAAGAGAAGGAGGTGACCCCTCATGCCTTTCTCAGGCACAATCTTAAGGCCCCTCCAACAATAGAGATTTCCTTCTACTCTGTTTCTAGAAAGAACACCCAGTGCAGAGAATGAGCATTCCTACTGGCTCTCCCAGATCCCACGCAGCCCTGTCGATGCCGGCGGCGGGATGGCAGGGCAGAATCGGGTCCTTCTGGAAAAGACCATGGTCTGCCACCGTGAGCGGCTCTGCTTCTCCCTCCATGTGACTCAGAGCGATCCCCCGCCCTTGCCCATGGTGTCTAGGAAGCTCAGAAACAAATTTATCATGTCCACTGCTATAGTGCGTTGGTTTATTTCAGTCACCTTGCTGTGCAGGTCTTTTCCTCCCGGTTGTAGGCTTGCATCCAGCTGTGGAGACGGTCCTGGCAAAGGCACTCCCGGCACGGTCGTCACAGCTCTTCCAGGGATGGACCCCCTCGTCAGTCTGAATTGCTCTGTGTTCTCCCAGAGATTCCCAACTCTGGATTTATCGTTAAGGTATGTTTCATTGTCACAATGACAACGACATTCAATTCTTGAATTTTCAAACCAAAAGAATCTACTCATTTCAAGGTAAAAATTTACAGTTCTATACCTTGCAGTGGCTCAGAAAGAAAGGCGCAAACCCAGAGGGTTAGCTGGAGATGAGGGGTGGCTTCCGTTAGGTAGCACGTCTTGCCTTGACGTTTTGCGGAGAACCACATGAAGGCCTCCCGAGCACTGTGTGCAGAGCGCTGTCCCCGTGGGCCCCGCAGGGCCAGAAGGAGGGCCTGCCCTGGCAAAGGGAACATCCTCTCCCTCGAAGCAAAGTCCCTTCCTGCTTTCAGTTTACAGCCTTTTAGAAGGGGAGTTTCTAGAACATTCTAAGTATTTAGGCATTTGGACTCTAAGAACCAGAAAGACCCACTTCTGGTCACTTCCCTCAGTCTGCCACCTTGGGCTCCAGAGAAACAAAGTTCAGAGCTGGCTTTGTCTGGCCCAGGGGGAAACAGGGAGGGTAAGGAAACCATGAATGAATACCTAAAACTATCCAGCCACGCCTGAAACCGTGGATAATACCACTGCACAGGGCCAGGGGGCTTCACAGACTCCTTTGACACAGTGAAATTAGTAAAACCAACAGGGATTTTTTTTTGCGGGGGAGGAGGTGGGGAGACACCTGGGTGGCTTATTCAGTTAAGCACCTGCCTTGGGCTCAGGTCCTGATCTCAGGGTCCTGGTATGGAGTCCGTCATTGGGGTCCCCGCTCAGCAGCTCTTGAAACAAAAAGAAAAACAAAAACAAAACAGGATTTTTTAAAAAAGATTTTGTTTATTTGACAGAGAGAAACCCAGCAGAGAGGGAACACAAGCAGGGGGAGTGAGAGAGGGAGAAGCAGGTTTCCTGCCGAGCAGGGAGCCCAATGAGGGCCTCGATCCCAGGATCGTGGGATCATGACCTGAGCCGAAGGCAGACGCTTCACCGATGGACCCCCCAGGGTGCCCCAAAAGAGTTGCTTTCTGACAGTAAAATGTGCAAGTCCTTTCGGTGGGGGAGAGCATAGGTGCCATGCGTTGGAGATCAAAGAGCTGGGCACCAGGACCCTACCTGCAGTCGAACGTGTGAATACAGCTGAAATAAGCAACCCTACAGAACAGCAGAGGGTCCCTCTCACATGGAAGATGGGGGAGGTGCCATCCCAGTGGTCATCTACATGTATGTATGAGTGTGTGATGTCTCCAATTTCATGCTGCCGAAGAATCGCCTAAAAAACTCAATAAAAAAATGCAAATGCATGAGCCCGACCTCCAAAAGCCTTCTTCGGTGGTCTGAGGCGTGAAACTGATGCTGGAGGGTCAGAGCACAGTCTATGCAAGCCCGCCCCCACCCCCCAGCTGCCCTGGGGCTTGGAGGCTGCAGACCTGTCCCGAACAGGGTTTTCTGTCTTGTCGGATGACTGGGGTTTCATCTGGAAGGGTGAGGGCCAGCTCTGCACTGTGACTTCCTGGGGGAACGGCCCTTCTGTCCTCGCTGCTGCCCATCTGGACCAAAAGGTCCCCAGAGGCTGCCGTCTTGCTGGCTTTCTTTTGTTAATTCAACTTTTAAAATCATCAGAAAAGAAGATGCCATATTTATGGCAAGACATTTGCTTGGCTTTCACACCAGCATTGTGATGACTCCATTTAAAATTTCAGGTCACGAAGTGGTCTTTTGACAAATCTCCCCAACTTGTCCCCAGCCTGCTGTCCCTGAGATGCCCTCGTCAGGGAGTTGAAGAGAGGACTGGATTTCTATTTGGTCTCATGGCTAATTAGCCAAAGGGACCACGTCTATATCCGATAGTCAGTCTTGTAGTTCACAAGTCACCTGAAAGTGAATTGGGCTTTCCTTGAAAATGACACATGTGAGCTTTGGAAACACTGAGTGGGGCACCTGCCCGAGAAGCCTTACCTGAACCAGATGTCTGGAAGACATGTGAGTGGCATTGTGGCGGACTTAAGGGGGCTGCTGGATGTGGCAGGGGTGCCGGGCAGAGGGGAGCATGTGGAGGAGGCTTGGGAAGGGGTTGGGAGCAGAACCCACTGTGATGCCTCCCGGTGACGGGGTGGGTGAGCATGGGGCTGGCTGGAACAGTGTAAGATAGGAAGGGAAGCAGGAGAGAAGCAATCCCAGAAAAGTGAATGACCAGGATGATTTCTGGTCTTTAAAAAAGCAGCTCCTTACCCAAGAGACACTTTTCTGGAGCTAAAAGCCACACACCATGGCCCCTTGGCCGCCTTCTGATCCCGGTAATTAACTCTTGCTTGGGATGCATAGGTGCTCCCTGGAGAGGGGCTAGCCAATCAGTGTGTTCAGGTCAAGCTGGTTAAAGTCAGACAGCTAGTTTTATTTTAATTTTTTAAAAGATTTTATTTATCTGACAGAGAGAGACAACACAAGCAGGGAGAAGGGCAGAGAGAGAGAGAGAGAGAGAGAGAGAGAAGCAGGCTCTCCGCTGAGCAGGGACCCTGAGGTAGGGCTCGATCCCAGGACCCTGGGATCATGACCTGAGCTGAACACAGACGCTTCACCGGCTGAGCCCCCCAGGAACCCCACACAACAGGCTTTAAACTCTGGCACTCTTATTTGTGAATGTAATCATGGAAAGAGGCTGAAATTCTCCAAGGCGGACATGACGGGTTATGGGGACGATCAAGGGACACAGGTATAGAAGTCAAGAACACGCACCTGCCAGGCTCGGCTGTGCCCAGCCTGTCCTTACCACACTCGGACGGCATCTGATAACTGTCTGAGCTCCTTCACAGGTGTTCTCCAAGCCCCACCACCAAGAAGACAGAGAGGGAAGGGAAGAGTCTATGTTTACAGAATAACAGTGATGATAGCTGGACCCCAAGCTACAGGTGGGAGTGAGTAGGATGACCCACCCAAGAACTCCAAACACCAAGGTCCTGGTCTTGAGAAAAAAGCCTGTGGCCCAATTCTCAGAACCTGGGCATTCTTGTCTGTTTGTTTATGAACTTTAAACTCATTATCTCACCATAGCACTGGTAATGTAGACATGCAGCTTGAGCACTGAAATATACCCAAAGATAGCTCGACTTGTAGGAGTGAGATGTCTACCCTCTCCCCATGAAATGTAAAGAGGAGGTGGCAAAAGGAGAACCACATGCACTGTTATTTTTACAGACCCTAGACTAATGTAATTTCTTGTGGGAGGATAGTAACTGGGCACCATTTGGTTAGGGAGGAGCTTGGGAGGATAAAAGGAATTTCCTGGGGCCATGTTGAATCTTGTTCAGCGGCAGCCAACAAAAGGAACCCAAAGCAACAGGGAGACTATTTGAGAAGGGAGAGTTTATGGTCAATATTTTTGGAATATGCAATCTGTGATACCAATCATGCTAAATAAGTACAATAAATATACAAATTAAAAATTTTATTATTTGTAATGGAAATGTAATCACAGATGGACTAAATAGTTCTGTTCCCCCCACTCCCAGGTTTCATGGTGAAATCCCCACCCCCTTGTATCAGGAGGCAGGGAGTGCCCTCCTTAGATTCTGGGCAGATAGGAGGAGCCAGGGGCCATGAGCCCGCCTTACGGATGAGGCACAGGGTTCCGGCCTGTCCTTCCAAGTTGCACGGTGGTCAGGGGCTGGGCCAGGATGCGGGAGAGGGGACAGAGAGAAGTTCATGTCTCCATCACGCTCTCCAGCTGAGCGGGTGGGCTGGGCGCCGTGTGGTACTGATGAGGAAAGAAGTTAGGGTTCGAAACCAATGGCTGAGAAAGAATTTTTGAGACATCTTTGGCACAAATGGTGGTTTTATTAAAGCAGGAAACAGGACCTGGGGCAGAAAGAGCTGCCCTAGAGTCAGGAGGAGTGGCCCATTATATACCTTCGAGCTGGGAGGAGGTCTGGCAGAGCAAAAGTCTCTAAGAAATTTTGGAAGCAAGGTTTCCAGGACTTTGAGGGCGCCAGCTGTTGTTGGAAAAAGTCATATATTACCATCTAAAAAAACCGTAGTCATGAGATCCTTCAGATGTATATCAGTGGACCATATGCTTGGGGAGTGATTGCCAACACGTATCTTGAGGGGTTTAGAGATAAAGGAAGTTTCCAAAGGAATTTTTCTCCATTAAAGTAGACTTACAGGATCTTGGGGGGCGGGGTCCAGGCTAGGATTGCCTCTTGGCCTTAGCAGATTTTAACACTCAGGCAGCTGAGCCCCTAGAGGACTATCACTCTGCCTGTTTCAAGGACTTGTCAATGGGCTACAGGTAGTGAGGAAATTCAATAATTTTTCTTCTGCCTCGGTTTCCCACATCAGTACCGACCATCAAGGTGGGCGAGATGTGGGGGTTGGCCACTCCCCCGCCCCCAGAGTGGGTGACAACAGGGTCATGCCTAGGCTTGAGCCCTGGAGACTGTCATCCCCCTCCCTAGCTCCCGGATTGCCATGCTCCTGAGGTTGGGTCTCTCACATTTTCAAGTTTACTTCTAGGCCGCAATGGGAGAGCTGGCCAGGTTGTCAGAAGAGGTTTAGGATCACTGGTCCGATCTGGGAGTTAGGGGGCCGGCTGGGAGACAGGATGAAGAGCTCGGGGAGCAGGTAGTAACGGGAATCAGTGAGAAGAGACTGTGAGAAGCCTGACCCTTCCTCAGCCCTACGTTCAACTGGGGAGGGTGTCTGGGGTGAGGGGCCGAGCCCCCCCAGAACCGGTTCTGCTAGTGGGAATCTGGGTAGTTTGTGTTTACTTGCTGAGTGATTCAGCTTTTTTTCTCACTACTGGCTTGGGGAAACTTCTCTTCCCACTGGGCAATCACCCCAGACCTGGCCTAGTTTTTCCAGTTGGACCAGAAACTCCTATTGAGGTACTTTAACCCCTGGGTCTCGTGAACATCGCTCTTGGGGCCTGGAGGAGAGAATATTTCCTTGCACTCATCTTGGCTGTCCCTGGGAATTTCAAACCAGACACTCACTGGCTGTGTCCATAGTCCCTGGATATGCCACCGGGATTAGAGGGCCCCGGTTCGGGTCCCAGGTCCCCAGGACTGAGCCCCCAATGCAATGACTGAGTCCTCCCTTCGGCAGGTCATTGCCTCAGTGGTCCTAGGAGTTGATGGATCTGAAGGCGATTTAAAAGAAGAAAAACAAAGTGCTAAACCAACACACAGACCTGAACATAAAATTCTAACCCTGATCAGCAGGACGCAGTCCCTGGAGGCCAGGGAGACTGCATTTTCTTCTGTTTTGGCGTATTCAAGCTTGCCTAAAGTGAGATGGCAAAACCAGCAGCCTATTACACAAGGCCTGAGCACCTCGCGCTGCTGGAGAGGGCGGCCCATGCTTCTGCCACAGGACCTTCTAGCGCCGGGCCCCCGTTGTGTGGGGGGCGGAAGCTTATCCAAGCTGGGAGGACCATCTCTAAGAAGTAAGACACAAAATTATAAAAACAAGAGCAGGTCAGAAGCAGGTATCTCTTTCAATTGAGACAAGAAACCACAAGAAATGATGAATGCTAAAAGCGACCAGGACCACAGTAGCATAAATCCATTTGAAAAATGACCTAAGAGCTTTGTCGATTCTGTAATGACATTTCAACTACATTTGGGGGTGCATGCATATGCTTTGCTTACTTCTTATGACCACAGTTTAAACAGAGAATGGATGCACCTTTCCACCGTTCCTTAGCCTGGCTTCTAGCTCCATCCATCTGGAACCCACGAACGTGGGGCGCTGGGCAACATCGGAACACCCGGCCAGCACTGGGAGTGTTAGGAGCATCCTTGAACGCCATTCCCATCCCTTCCCGTTACCAACAAATTATCTACACATGACGGCAGACAACATAGAAATTATTCACTCCTGAAATGGAACCCCTCCACCCAGCGCCCTCTCAGCACCCATGCAAATAGGCCCGGGGTGGCCGTAGCTCGAGGAAGGGAACTCGAATAAAAGGAAAGTATGAGCAGAAAGAGGCTGTGGTCCTCATAGCTGCATTTGAAATATTTCCTTTTTGCCAAGTTTGCAAAATGCTGGGACCACATGAGAGCCCTCCCAGGGCCCCCGGGTTAACCCTGCTCTGGGCTCCAGTACAAGCCCTGGAGCAGAGCCCAGCTTCTGCACGGGGCCATGAAGGGCTACACTTGTTGCCAAAGGACAGGCACCAAGCCGGCACGGGCCTGCTGCAAAGGCCTCACCTGGCCCCACGAAGCCCTTCTTGAGTCTGCTTCTGCAGGTGACAGGAGGCAGGACCCCATTCTCCCAGCACCACATCTGATGACAAGGCTCTGTGCCTTGATTTCTCTGCAGCCTCATTTGGTTAGAAGAAAGGTACTCTTGGCTCGTCATCCTTCCCTGATGACAAGTGGGAAGGAGCAGGGCACTGAGGGGTTTGGGCCTGAAAGTTAGAAGGAGGGCATTGTGGGGAGCCTGGGTGGCTCAGGTGGTTAAGCGACTGCCTTCGGCTCAGGTCATGATCCCGGAGACCTGGGATCGAGTCCCGCATCGGGCTCCCTGCTCAGCGGGAAGCCTGCTTCTCCCTCTCTCACTCCCCCTGCTTGTGTTCCTTCTCTGGCTGTGTTTCTCTGTGTCAAATAAATAAAATCTTTAAAAAAAAAAAAAAAAAGAAGGAGGGCGTTGTGATCAGCCTGGATGAGAAGGAGAGCATCTACAGGAGGTGACCTGTTCAGGCTCTGACAAGTTATACGTGCCAAGGTTAGAGCTGACATGAAATAAGGAGCAGCAGGCAGGAGATGGGAGCCATAGAGATCCACAGCACAGGGGCGGGCGAGCTGTCCTAGAAGGGGCTGGACACCAAAATGGCTGGAACTCTAACGCTGGGAGACACACAGGAAAACTCATCTTTAGAACATGAATTCTCTCTGAGCAAATTCATTTTATAGAAGAGCTAGCAAAGTCTTTATAATGGGTATACGAGTCTGCTCACAGTCTGGTGGGGGAATAGGAAAGACTATTTGTGGGGTGCCCGGTGGCTCAGTTGGTTGAGCCACTGCCTTTGGCTCAGCTCATGATCCTGGAGTCCCGGGATCGAGTCCCGCACCAGGCTCCCAGCTCTGTGGGGAGTCTACTTCTCCCTCTGACCTTCTTCCCTCTCATGCTCTCTCTCTCTCTCTATCAATACATAAATAAAATATATTTTTTTAAGATTTTATTTATTTATTTGACAGAGAGAAACACAGCTAGAGAGGGAACACAAGCAGAGGGACTGAGAGAGGGAGAAGCAGGCTTCCCGCCGAGCAGGGAGCCCGATGTGGGGCTTGAACCCGGGACTCCAGGATCATGACCTGAGCCGAAGGCAGACACTTAACGACTGAGCCACCCAGGCGCCCCAATAAATAAAATATTTTTTAAAAAGAAGAAGAAAAAGAAAAGACTATTTACAACTACCTTTAAAAAATCTAATATTTGCTGCAAAAAAATCACTTACTTTCCAATTAAAAAGTCGGATAGTCTAGGCAAGCTGGGATGACCCACCAGGCACTGAGGTCCCTGACTGACCAGAGCCCATTGCTGGGATCTTTCACTCTTGTTGTGACATCTGAGAGGCCATCAAACACCAAACACTCGAGCGACAATAAAATGTGAGGTGGGGTGTTACAATAACACTTTGGAACATTAAGGATGACACGGGAAGCCTAAAGACCAGAGAGCAAACAGATTATTGAACAAATGGACAAAAATTCACAGATAATAAACCTTTCATTACCAAGACGAGGATGGACAGACACCAGAGGAGAGAATGTCTTCACGACACTGAGCAGCAAGGACGGTCACGCCAGCCTCTTGTCCTAATCATAATCGAGAGCAAGAGGGAACATGGAGATATTTGCAGACCAGGAAAGATTCCTAGAATTTTCCTTTTACCACCCCCCTTTCAAAGAATATTCACCCAAGAACTTAAACAAGTAAATTGAAACTAGTGTCAGGCAGGTGGTTTAGGAGGTAACAGAGAACACAGAAATGACCAAATCAGGGGCGCCTGGGTGGCTCAGTCAGTTAAACGTCTGTCTTCGGCTCAGGTCATGATCTCAGGGTCCTGGGATCAAGCCCTACATCGGGCTCCTTGCTCAGTGGGGAGTCTGCTTCTCCTTCTGCCCCTCCCCTCTCCTCATTTTCTATCTCTCTCTCTCTCTCTCTCTCTCTCTCTCTCTCAAATGAATGAATATAGTCTTAAAAAGAAAGAAAAAAAGAAAGAAAGAGAGAAATAGGGAAAGAAAGAAAGAGAGAAAGAAAGAAAGAAAGAAAGGAAGGAAGGAAGAAAGAAAGAAAGGAAGAAAGAAACCAAAACATACAAAATGAGCTTTCCCATTGACAGAAAGTGCAGCAGGCAGAATAACACCCCCTCCCAGTCAGGTCTGTGCCCTGGTCCCCAGACTCAGTGACTCTGTGACCATACATGGCAAAAGGGGCTTTGCAGGTGTGGTTAAGGGACGGACCTTGAGATGGGGAGACTATCCTGGATAATTGTCTGGGTGGGCCCATTCCGAGGGTCAGGGTCAGAGAGAGAGGTGAGCATTGGAGAAGGCTCAGAGAGAAGGAGTGTGGCTGTGCTGAGGACGGAGGAGCAAGGGAGAGCCCAAGAGTCAGGGCACCACCGGAAGATGGAAAAGGCGAGGAAAGCGATCCTCCCCTAGAGCCTCTGGAAGGAACACAGCCCCACTGACACCTTGTTTTCAGCTTGGCGCCATGGTGCCAGGATCATGACCTAAGTGGAAGGCAGATGCTAAACCAGCTGAGCCACCCAGGCACCCTCAATTGGATACACTTTATTTTATTTTTTTAAGATTTTATTTATTTATTTGACAGAGAGAGAGCATGCAAGTAGGCAGAGAGGCAGGCAGAGAGAGAGAGAGAGAGATCACAGATAGGCAGAGAGGCAGGCAGAGAGAGTGGAGGAAGCAGGCTCCCCGCTGAGCAGAGAGCCTGATGTGGACCCTGATCCCAGGACCCTGAGATCACCACCTGAGCGGAAGGCAGAGGCTTTAACCCCTGAGCCACCCAGGCGCCCAATTGGATACACTTTAAAGATAATGAAACTTTTCTGAAAAATGTCGATATTCACAATGGGCTGGATTCCATACTTCACTGATTAATGTGTACTGGTGTTTATCTATCAGCTTAGAAAGTACAAGGGACAGGGATCTTGCAAAAATACTTTAGAAGTTATAAAAGAGAAAATTTGAAGACAGCTGCACCCCGTGGGGTCAGCTGGTCAAGGAGAGGAGCCAGAGGATAGGAAGGGCCCTCCTGGGGAGCCCAGGTGGGTAGAAAGATGTTGACTTTTTCAGGGGGGGTTCTTATCTGATTGTTAATTATGTTGACTTCTGTTTTTGTGCAAAACAGTGGGCTATTTACTTGTGGCCTATAAAATAAATTAGTAAAGATTACTGATGCTTTGTAGGCATCAGATACAGTTAATATATTGCTCACTTGCTGAAAACGCAAAAGCAGCAACCAGTGCTGACGCCCAGAGTGCCTCCCGCTTTGCTTAAATTCACTAAGTTGCCTCATGTCCCTAAAGACAAGGAACATGGGCCGCCAAAGGCATTGTCATGTGAGAAAACCCATAAAGGATATAAGGACAGAATAAATAGTTGACTCCTTACTTAAAATACAGCATTTATTAGTTTCCTTACACACATTAAAAAAATCAGATATCCTGCAGATAAATTCCAAATGGCCCTAGGGCTGATTTTCCGCGCCCCGCTGAAGGAAGCGATGCTGGTGGGCTCTACGCACCCACATGCGTGCCCCGGGTTGAGCCGCCGGGCAGCAATCCAGGGCTCCATCTCACGGTCTTCAGTTCTAATTCCTTAGAGCTGCAGCCAGCTGACGTGAGTAGGGTGTTGTCACTAGTAACTTTATCCCAAACTGTAGTACTTACGTAACAACTTTGATTCCTTGGCATTCCTTCTGTAGATGAGGTGGCGTGACATAGACACCGTATGGCTTTTAATGTGGTCTTTAAAATAAGCTTACTTTTAACACCCCAGCCCTCCGTGTGTGAGGTCATACCTTCTGGAATCATTCAGTCCGCATTAAATATCTTTTCTTCTTTATCTGCTGTTAGTGATTCAAGCGGGTGGCCACTCAAAGCATCCCAACTGAGCGCCGACTGAGGTCATTTCAGGCCCCGTGCTTCCAGGAAAAAGAAGTTTGCCTTTTGTAAAAAAAGCAGCTGATGTTAGACTTCACAATACAAACATTGTTTGAAAAGCAAGTAGGGGTGCTTTATAATATGAGAAACTTTATATGAACTTCAAGAGAAGGCAACCTAATTTTTTCTGGAGGATGAGTTTGTCGCAGATGGGGGGAGCAACTTTACTGAGGGTTAGAAGCTGTGACTATGCTCGCTGAAGATTTTGATGTCCTGGTATCTTCAGTGGCTTTTAGTTGTCACTGCTATGCTTTTCGCTAATCAATTTCTGTTAGGTTAATTTTATTATTAATTAAACTGGTTTGGGGTTGTTTGCTTACAGTAATGCCTTGATAGGGTTTTGGCCCAGAGCTTTCTAATAACTAAGCCCTGTACCCTTGGCATTCACACGTGTGACCCACCTCCTTCCCGACATGTGTGGATGGAAGCTCATGTTTGGGGAGCTTGTTGGAGCTATGACGATGGGCTGTCTGTGAATCCACACAGGTTAAACTGTTTGCAAAATCCTCTCAAGGAAAGTATATTTAAATTATTGGATCATTTAGGGCTCTATAGAGCACTGTTTATAATACCAAGTAGTATATATAGGCTGATATTCTTTTCTAATGAAGGCATAACTAAATGATTCATAAACATTTCTAGGGCAAGTTGAGTATCTACTTCTGTTCATCTCTATTGTAGTCGTCAAGTCCTTCTCTGTTGCAGAGGGAAAATGTGTAGATGACGGCAGACCTCTGGGTCTTTTGCTCTAATTAAGTGCATGGAGATAAAAAAAAAAGGTTGTGAGTTAGCTGATCTTTAAATCCTATTCCTTTGATTTCTAGGAACCTGGGAGATCTATGCACAGTGGAGAGCATAAGTGTGTGTGCACACATGCCTCTATGCTCTCACACATGCATGTACATGCCCTGTTATGATCTCACATGTGCTCACTCACATGAGCATTTGCATGAGCATGGCCTCACACATGTGTATATGCTCAACCATGACAACACACATGTGCGCACAGATGTGTTCACATGCACACACAAGCTGCTGTCATCTTTTGTTTTCTTTTTATAGGAAAAACAATTTTATTCTCTAGGTCAGGATTCACCCAGAGAGAGTGGGCTGGCTTCAAATCTTACCATCAACAGGAGAAGGGGAGGAAGGAATAAGGTAAGGGGTGAAGAATCATTATGGATATATATCCTGGAGATAGATAGATAGATAGATATTCACCTTTTATAGGTATATATAGTGATCAGATGTAGTTCACAGAAATTCTCATTTTTCCTCTCATGAAGAAACTTACATAAATGATAGATCTTGAAATAAAAACTAAACTGTCTCTAGGTCTGGACTCACGGAAAGGGAGAGAGGGTGTGGTGCCTGACACTTGACACTCATCTGGCACAGGACTCATCCTGAGCCACCCCGTGAGCTTTTGATAGTGGTCCTCTGGAATGTTGCCATGGTCAGACTGAATCGTGGACAGAGCAGGAGAAGAGCCCCTCCCAGAACTATACCTGACCCTGGCTGACTGCCTCCCTGCCTGGTGTGGATGTCCTTATGGGACACAAGATCTCACTCAAGGCAATGCTCTGTGATAACCATTCTCTTTCAGGTAAGCAAACCAAGAGCCTTTTGCATCTTGGTATTAGTCTTGGATTTGAGGACTTATGAAGGCTTCAGGAGCCATTACTTTTAAATAACAAATGTCTTCAGAAAAACCATAGCATTCCAAGCATTGGGTGGCTCAGTCAGTTAAGTGTCTGCCTTTGGCTCAGGTCATGATCTTGGGGTCCTAGGATCGAGCTCTGGATTGGAGGGTCTGTGTTCAGCAGGGAGTCTGCTTGCCCCTCTCACTCTCTCTCTCCATCCCTCCCTGCTCAAAAAAAATCTGATCTTAAAAAAAATTAAAATTTCTATGGACCGCAAAGCAAAGAGAGTTGTCATGGAAACACATCCTCAGACTCACCATGTCACCCTCTCTGTTCTCTCCAAATTCAGGAGAAATAGTGAATGACTCCTTGTCACCTACTCCATCCTGGCCCCATTATGTAGCAACAGCCCTCTGATTGAAGGATGGAACTCAGGGCTAGGAAACCTAAGCCAATCATAGTAGTTTCCTTGATAGCAATGGGTCTGAACACTTCATGGAAACCAATCAATCCGTGGCCTTTCTCTGGTGGCCAGGAATTGGTTCAGACATGGACATGTGAGGGGTTTTGGCCAACCAAACATCAAGGGAATTTGGTTGGAAGCCCCTGGGAAAGACTCCTTGGTCTTTGAAGGGATGGTCTTTCTCTCTCACTGAGTGTTAACACACATGCACGCTTATTACTGGCCCCATGTGACAACCAACCATTGTTTGGAGGAAGGTCATACCATAGAGGGCAGATTGGAGACTCAAAAATACCTTGCTCTTTGGTGACTTTGTTTTTTAATGAGGCAAAGTCCCAATAGATGGCACATTGGAATCAGGATAATGTGGGAGTCTAACAAAGTAACTGTTTTAAAAGGTGTACAAGAGGTAAGTACAGAGTCTGCTTGGAGTTCGTAGCAGTGAGGGCATCTGTACTGTCCTGCCCTCGGCACCTCAACTCCTGAAAAGGGAGAGGATCCTTCCCAGAACTTGGAGGCAGAGGGGCTGTGTGAAGATGTGAATATGGTCCTTCTGAGGAGCGGGGGCTGCAGCCAGCTTGAGGGATCCCTGCAAGAGACAGCAGGAAGACAAAATGCCTAACCTCACAACCACTTTCCACTTGGATCTTCTGTTGATGCTTGCCTTTAGGAAAATTCAACTGAAATTCCATCCAGGCAGACTTCTGGGGTAGATAGCCTAGAGAGAGCTGGGAGGCAGCCTGGAGGGGTGAATGGAAGCTTTCTTGCACACGGCAGAGCAACTGGACCAAATAGAGCCAGGCTTGCAGCTGTATGACACAGCAAAATTCTTTATTTTAAAGTGACGTTGAATTGGCTTTTCTCCTTCTGGCAACCCAAAGCATCCTAATATACATACACAAAATACATAGTTATTATTTATGTACATAGTTATTCTAAATGTATAAATATATTGAATGAGCAATGTATAAATGTATAAATAAATTGAATGAG
>PITA01018793.1:0-10760 GCA_004023965.1 Spilogale gracilis
TGTTGGGGGGCTGCTGGGGCGCTGCCACCATCACACCCTTCCTCCTTCCGCTCAGAGGAAGATGGCAATACCACCGCACAGCTGGCCTCAGTCTTACCTCCTGCCCCTCACTTCCACTGACAGATAGAATAGTGGGGACCTGTGCTCCTCACTTCTTGCCCATCACTGGGATGAGAACCTTTGCTTCCAGATCCCAGGGAGCCTCTCCTATCTCCCGACCCAGCCCACAATGGGCCCTCGGACCTCCTCCAGAAAGCCATGTTTCTGTCAGCGTCTCGCCCTCACTGCCGAAACTCTTAACAACTGTGGAGGATCTGAGATTCTATTCCCCACTCAAGAGCTAACCAGTTTCCCTAGCACCGCATCACAGATGCTGACTGAAGACACAAGGACTCAATCATTCATGGCCCCGCAGGCGGCAAGACTTCACGTTTGCGTCGGCTCCCCTTGCTTCCACGGCCCACGGGGTGATGCTGACAAGTCCGGGCGAATGCTCTGCACCCCATAGTTGCAGGTGACAGCTGAGGAACCCCAGCGTTTTCAACGACATTTACAGGAGGCACAAATATGTTCATACTCTGACTATTTCACACAGTTTCCTGGACTTTCTTATATCAGTCTTCAAGTCCCTGACCAGGCGGCCCACCTGTTCGATATTGCTCATGCCTCATGCAGATATAGACCTCAGGCATCGCCTTCCAAAGGGGGTGATCTGGTGCGCTACTTGGGGTGCTTCCCAGCGGAGAGATTTTCTCTCCCGCCGGGCTTCGAAGCTGCCACCAAATGGGCTGGAGCGGAGAGGCCATTCTCTTCCCTTGAGAGCCGGCATGGACTATAGATCCAACCCCGTACATTTTCTTTTTTTTTTTTCTTTTTTTTTTTTTAAAGATTTCATCTATTTGACAGAGAGAAACACAGCCAGAGAGGGAACACAAGCAGGGGGAGTGAGAGAGGGAGAAGCAGGCCTCCCGCTGAGCAGGGAACCCGATGCGGGACTCGATCCCGGGTCTCCAGGATCATGACCTGAGCCGAAGGCAGTCGCCCAACCAACTGAGCTACCCAGGCGCCCCCAACCCCGTACATTTTCTTCCTCCACTAATGGAACTCACCAGGAGCCTGTTGGTGTGGGGCAAAGGACAGAGACGGAGAAGCCTATGGACCAGTCACTGAGACACCTGCTCGGGCAGCTTGCTCGTGCTCTCTGCACCTGGTCGGCCCCGTCTGGCAGCTTCCACTTCTGTTGTATAACGGATCGAGGTGAGGTGCATTCAGGTGTATACTTGGTGGTTCGGCTAACACCCGCTTGGTCAGAGGCAGTTGGTGTCACGTGACGCTTCGGTGTCCCAGGGCAGATGTGCAGTGTCCACCAGCTCGCGGAAGCAAGCCTGGAGAAAGGATGGCAACTCCAGGGGTCAGCTGCTTAGAGCAAACCTCCAGGGAATTCAGATTCCTAAGGGGGGGGAGTCAATCTAAATTTGATTACAAATTAATCAAGAGACTGCAAAAAACTTTTTATTTTGTTAAAAAAGGCAACAATGACAAAAGATTTTGCTGTCATTTAAAAGGCTGGAAGAAATTCTTTTGTACCAAACTCTACAAAAGTTTTCTTTCTTTTTTTTTTTTTTTTTTGACAGAGAGAAACACAGCTAGAGAGGGAACACAAGCAGGGGGAGTGAGAGAGGGAGAAGAAGGCTTTCCGCTCACCAGGGAGCCCGATGTGGGACTCGATCCCGGGTTTCCGGGATGGCAGATGCCTAACGACTGAGCCACCCAGGCGCCCCAATGTGTGTAAAGTTTAAGAAATCTTTGGCAACTTTTAAAGAAATTAAAATTGAGAGAGATAAAAAAAAATAGTGCCTAGCCAGCACCCAGTGCTCATGTGTTTTTGCCCCTGGTTCCTTCCTAACTCCCAGGGGATTTCCTGGGTGACAGCAGTGTCTTCTGTTCTAACAAGGTGCCTCTGGGTGGCTCCAGGCGGGGGCTGGCCGCTGGAACACAGCCCTGCTTCCGAGCTAGGAGTCTTTTTTTTTTTTTTTTTTTTAAGATTTTATTTATTTGACAGAGAGAAACACAGCCAGAGAGGGAACACAAACAGGGGGAGTGAGAGAGGGAGAAGCAGGCTTCCTGCCGAGCAGGGAGCCCGATGTGGGGCTCGATCCCAGGTCTCCAGAATCATGACCTGAGCTGAAGGCAGTCACTTAACCAACTGAGCCACCCAGGCGCCCCTCGAGCTAGGAGTCTTAAGCTCCCCCCATTCTGCAGAGAGGAAGGAGGGGCTGGGAGTGGAGTTAATGGCCCATCGTACGTGTGTGAGGAAACTTCTGTAATAATCCCAAAGGTTCAGTGTTCACGGAGCTTCTGGGTCAGTGAACACATTCATGTGTCGGCAAGATGGTTCTTCCAAAGCCCACGTGGACAGAAATCCTCCCACAACCCGTTCCCGCACATCTCTTCATCAGGCTGTTCATCGGTGCCCTTTAGGATCATCTGTACTCCCTAATAAACTAGTGAACGTGAGCAAGTGGTTCCCTGAGTCCTGTCATCATTCTAGCAAATTCTTGAACCCCAAGAAGGAGTCTTGGGAACCCTGACATAGTCGATGGGTCAGAAACTGGGCTGAAATCCTGGGACTTGCCGGGCGGTGTCATGCCTTCCCCCGCCCCCCGCATGTGTGGGGACCAAAGCCACCTGCAGACAGCGAGCACCCGCCCTGGGCAGGTTCCTTTGTTTGCACACCCGCTGTCTGGGCGCGTTGCCCCGCGGGCGGAAAACCCGCAGGGCTGATGTCAGAAGTGAAGGACTGTGAATGTGGTGGTCATGTGAGTGACAGACACGTGGAAGGAGTGGGGTTTTTCCTTTACAAAGTACGTTGAATTTTTTTTTTTTTGTATTGTGTAAAATTAAATGTTTTTTTAAAACAACTTTTTTAAAATTAAAATTTTTTTAATATGTAAAATCGGGACTAGCAGCTGAGGAAAATTCCCGTCTGGGTGTGGTCCGAGCTCTCTGGGAGGTGGCCGAGAAGAGTCTTGGGGCTTGTTTGTGCCCGGGGGGACAGGACGCGCCCTCAGTGGCCCAGTGCGCCGGAGGCGGACTCTGGCTACGGGTTGGGGCACCTCGGGAATCCTTGAGAAACAGGAGTTTCTTACTTCTGGATGAACGAATGCTGCTTGGGTTCCTTTTGGACTTTCTCTTTAGGTTGTTACAAGATGGTTAGCTTGGTCAATAGCACCTCTGGGCGGTCACCATTTCCCTTCACAGTTGCGGTCACACTGACCTTGACAGCGCGCTCTCTTCCCTCCGCCGCGCTCTCAGATGCTGCCCTCCTGCAAATCACGCGCCGCATCCGGAACTCCTGGAGATTAATATGGTGTTCTGTTTCGTTATTTTATTTTTTAGAGATTTTATTTATTTATTTGAAAAAGAGAGAGAGAGAGAGAGAGAGAGAGAGAGAGAGAGAGAGAGAGAGAAGCAGGGAGAGGAGGAGAGGGAGAAGAAAGAAGCAGGCTCCCTACCCAGCATGGAGCCCCATTCCGGGCTCGATCTCAGGGCCCCGGGATCATAACCTGAGCACAAGGCAGACGCTTCACTGACTGAGGCATCCAGGCGCCCGTCCCTGCCTGTTTCTCAAAGGAAGACAATAAAACATTAACACAGAATTTGAAAAAAAATGAGCTGGCCCATGGTTGTGCCCGTTTACTTATCCAAATGATCGAGGCCAGATGTTCTTCCTGTTAATGAACATGAGTGTTAGAGTGAATAAAAGGCTCAAACTCTTTATTTTCTAATTTTTTTAAAGGATTTTATCTATTTATTTGAGACAGAGAGATACATAGAGAGAGAATATGAGCAGGAGGAGAGGCAGAAGCAGACTCCCCGCCAGGCCAGGAGCTGGGAGTCAGATGTGAGACTCGATCCCAGGATGCTGGGATCATGAGCTGAGCTAGGGCTTAACCCTCTGAGCCACCCAGGTGCCCCGAAGCCTCAGACTCTTTCCACACCGAGTATGAATGGGTAGGCCCATGACCCGTCTGGTCACTAATGGCTAGGAAATGTGAAACGTCCAGGGGACGGATAATATGGGGCTCAATTATTATCAGCCGTTCAGGGCAGTTCATTCACAGGGTCAGGCAGCCCTGATTCAGTGCGTTCAAAACCAGTTGCATTCCCAGAAGATATTGCTTGAGCTTTGCCAGTAGAGTGGGGGTCTAATCAAGCCAAGTTTTTTTTTTTTTTAATTTTTTATTTTTAAAAATATTTTATTTATTTATTTGACAGAGAGAAACACAGCGAGAGAGGGAACACAAGCAGGGGGAGTGAGAGAGGGAGAAGCAGGCTTCCCGCCGAGCAGGGAGCCCGATGCGGGGCTCAATCCCAGGTCTCTGGGATCATGACTTGAGCTGAAGGCAGTCGCCCAACCAAATGAGCCACCCAGGCGCCCCTAATCAAACCAAGTTTTAACACGGCCTCTGTTTTAATCCATGCCTGTCATCATGAGGCAATAGCGTCCCTGCCATCTAAGCGACTGCTTGTTACTCTTTTTGGTTTTTCCTTCCATGTTGAGATGAACAACCCATCCATCTTCCCCCCACCCCCAGGTTCAGACCTGCTGCTTCATTGAAATTCACATATGCACTTTACAACAACGCTGTAATGCAGCACCCACTACCATAGCTGTTTCACAGATAAGGAGATCAATGCATCAATAAACTAATTAACCAGGTCACTGAGATGCCCCTCCTAAGTGGCAAGGCTAGGATTCAAATCCAGAGCCTGCCTGTCTTCAGGGCCCTGGGACGTAACAACCCGTCTACACTGCTTCTCTATAGAAACAGGGGTAAAGAGCTCTGTGTGGTCTTAGAACACCGTTTGGAACCCAATGAGTCATCTTAGAATCTAGGTGTCCTGACTCCTATTCAATACTTCTTTCTTTCTTCTTTCCATTTTTAAAAAAGATTTATTTATTTTAGAGGAAGAGAGAGAAAGAGAGAGAGCTCAAGCACGCAGGGACGGGCAGGGGCAAGGGGAGGGGGAGAGAATCTCCAGCTGACTCCACCCTGCACACAGAGTCCCAGTGTGGGCTCCATCTCACTACCCTGAGATCACCATCTGAGCCGAAATCAAGAGCCCGAGGCTCAACCAACTGAGTCCCCCAGGCATCTCCCCTTCTTCTCATCTCATTTTTTTTTATTGTGAAATACATCATACACAGATCATATTGTGTCAACGCACATGTTTTTATATCAAAGCATTTGAAATCGTTAATATT
Organism: Spilogale gracilis; assembly: GCA_004023965.1. Lineage (NCBI taxonomy): Eukaryota > Metazoa > Chordata > Mammalia > Carnivora > Mephitidae > Spilogale > Spilogale gracilis. The sequence goes on from PITA01018793.1 coordinate 5,270, forward strand.
TGCTTAGATTTGACACATAAAAATGGCAATTCCATGATTTAATATGCTGTAGGCCGTTTAATGAACTAGTAAAGTTTAAGCAAACGGGAGTATAAACACCATACAGTTGAAAGAAGAGAGAATTGCCTCCACAAATGCCCTTCCCCACCACACATCCCTCCCGTCCCTCTGGGCAGCACTACCCTGGGGATCTCTGGTAGGCATTTCTTTTCCTCATGCTGGCATCCCCAAAGAACGTAGCTTATTTTTGCTAGCTATGTCTTTATATAAATGGATCATACCACACATGTTCTTTTGAGACTTGCTTTTCTCATTCATCATATGTTGGTGCAATTGGGCTAGATTGCTCACGCAATTATAGTTTTTTTGGGTTGTTGTGTAACATTACATTATATGACTAAATGACTGTTTATTTATCCACTCAACTGTTGAAAAGCATTTGGGCTGCTTGGGTTTGAGTTAATAAGCATAGAGTTTCTGTACACATTCTTGCCTCCGGCTCCCGGCGCACTTGGCAGGAATCCATTCAAATGTAGGGTGAAGGCTTAGGGGCGGAATTACCAATTGCAAGAAAAGACTAATCGATTTATACCAAATTATTCTGCACTCAGTAGGTATAGCTTATACCAAGTTTTCACTGCTCTGTGTTCTCTCTTCCATGAAGTATGATCAGACTTTAATATTTAATTTTTGTTATCTGAGGGTGTGTAATGGTGTTTTCTTGCAGTTTTAATTTGCATTTCTGTAGTTAGTAAAGAGACCGAGCAATATTTCATGTCTTTATCGACCATGTGGATTTCCCCTCTGCCCTTTGGGAAATGCCTGTTCATGTCTTTGCCACTATTTTATATTTTATTTTATTTTATTATTTTATTTTATTTTCTCTCTCTTTATATGCATCTGTGTTCCCAGGAATTCATTAAATGTTTTCGGATGTCAGTCTTTGATCCTTTACATATGTCACAAATATTTGCTCCCAGGTTGTGCCTTGGCTTTTCATTTTCTTTATAATGTCTTTAGGTGAACAGATTTTTAAAACATTTTAACATGTGAGTATGATTAGTATTTTTTGTGTCTTGTTTAAAAAATCCTTTCCTGCAATGAGATCATGAAGATACTCTACTAAATTGTCCTTTAAGATCTTTACATTTTTGTTCTTGCATCCAAGTTTTTAATAATCCTGGAATTGAGTTTTGTGTCTGGTGTCAGGTAGCAGGTCGGTTGCCCCAGTGTGATTTCTTTTAAAAACCCACGCTTTTCCCACTGATACACACCACCACTTCGTCTATAGATCCTTTTTCCATTGCTTTTCTCCTACGGGTAGTCAGGGCTCCCTGTGCAAATTTGAGAGCATTGGAATGGACAACTTTGAATGATTCTTCTTTCCTCTTACCACTGATTGTCTCCGCGTGGTTATTTTACAGATGGGGTATTGTGAAAATACTGCAGTATCATCAGTATCGAGTATGCCCTGGGTCCGACGTAGGCAGACTGCCACATTCACGACCTCTAAGTTCCCCAGGACCCCATGGCCCCAACTGGTGCCTTGCTCGGGGCCATGGTGTGCTTGCTGCTGTTGATAGCCGAGTCTCAGGGTTTTGATACTTTGAGGGGAACAAAGGGATCATTCGAGTCACCAGTGAAAAACTGGGGACGTGAACCAGAGGCGCTCCACCTACAGAATTGCATACTGAACTGGAGGCCGGTATATCTGGGTCCCTTGCGTACTATTTTCTGTGTGCTCTCAGGCTGCCTTGTTTTCTGATTTGTTGAACTACGTGAATCCAGTGACTTTCTCTGCTGGGATGCACCTGGGCTCCGTCGCCATCTTTATCTGTGACCATGTGTATCCCATGCATATGGATTCCAGTTTCTTCTCCTCTGCCTCCAGTGTCTCTTGTTGTGCCCGTTTGGATGGACACAGTGCTTCATGGACAACTAATTCCTTACTCTGGAGGGAGAACTGGAAAGAAGGTGCCCCCTGTGGGGAGAGTTGGTGAGAAGTTGGTGATGAAGGGTGGAGGTCCATCCAGTCTTTCCTATAAACCCTGTAACAATACCAGGGCTCCTACAAAATGGTTTCCTTTACTTGCAAATGAGGATACCAATGCCTGCCTCATTTACTCTATGAATGTGTCTGGAAGATCAAATGAAATAACATAGATACAAATGATAAAGTCTTTTTTTTTTTAAATAATGAAGTATTTTAAAGATTTTTATTTATTTATTTTAGAGAGGGAAAGAGAGAGACTGGGAGGATGAGCACGGGTGGGAGGAGCAGAGGGATCAAGAGACAGAATGTCCTGCAGACTCTGTGGTCAGCACAGAGCGGGGCTCAAGCTCATGACCCTGAGATCCTTATTTGAGCCAAAATCAGGGGTCTGTGGCTTAACCGACTGAGCCACCCAGGCGCCCCACAACTCTGTAAATTTACTAAAAATTATTGAATTGTATACTTAAAATGGACGAATTTATGGTATTGTATTATACCTAAAAAAATCTATTTCTTAAAAGTCTCTTAAGACAATACACTGTCATACTTTTAAAACAACGTATTTATATAGGGGAAGAGAGGATAAAATAAAACAAGATGAAATCAGAGAGGGAGACAAACCATAAGAGACTTAGTCATGGGAAACAAACTAAGCGTTGCTGGAGAGGAGGGGGGAGGAGGGATGGGGACAGTGGGGGATGGACATTAAGGAAGGCGTGGGATGCAGTGAGCACCGGGTGTTATATAAGAGTGATGAATCACTGACTATGCCTCTGAAACTAATAATACACTATATGTTAATTGAATTTAAATTAAAAAAATTAAAATAAAACAATGTATGTGACATTAAACATTAAATGTTTTAAAGTACATGCTAAGAATTAGGATATTTTTAAGAGACTTTCAGAGATTTTAGGATTCAAATAATAAGTGAAGTCAATGCCTGGAAAATTATCTAGGATATACTAAAATGATGTAAATTTTAAACACCACGAATCAACTCTGGAGCTATTAGCTTATTCTTTTAGAAACTATTTAGTTTTAAAATTACATAGAGTAAAATTCATTTCGGGGTATATACACCCATTCTACGGGTTTTCACAAATGACTACACCATCATATAAGCATGACCACAATCCAGATATGAAACAGTCCCATCGCTCGAAATTTTCCCCTGCCACCCAATTATAGTGAACCTGCCCCCTCCAAACCCTGATGACCACTCTTTTTCTCTGTCTGGAGGTGTCTCTGCAAGGATGTTATAGGACATATAAATTATGGAAAGATTTTCAAATCTACCGTTATCACTTTTACTTTTTAAAGTTGAGATATAATTTACAGACATTATGTTCATTTCAGGTATGCAACATAGTGATTTAGTATTTGTATATACAGTGAAATGACCACCACAAGCAATGTAGTGAACATTTATCATCATACACAGTTACACATTTTTTTCTCCTTGTGATGAGAACTTTTAGGATCTACTCTCTTAGCAACTTTTAAATATGCAATTAAATACATCGACGCCATGCTGTACATTATGTCCCAATGAATTATTTATTTTATTACAGAGTTTGTACCTTGGGACCACATTCACCCATTTTGTCCACCCTTGTCTCTGGCTGCCACCAATCTGTTCCCTGTATCCATCAGCTTATTTGTTTTGGTTTGGGTTTTTTGGAGGCGGTTGTTTAGATTTCACATGTAAGTGAAATTCGGTGGTTTTTGTCTCTCTCCGACTGACTTATTTTACTTAGCATTACAAGCTCAAGGTCCATTCATGTTGTGGGATTCAAATTTCTGAATGATAAAAATAATGGTTATTTTGGGGTGGCAGGAATTTCCCTGCTGATCATCAGTCAGATCGAGAAGGGCGAGACAGTGACAGACAGGATGAGACTTGTCTGAATTCACTCATACTCACATATTCACAGGCAGTCAGAACCAGAAGTAACTTCAGGGTCATTTAACCAAAACCTTCATTAAATATGGAGAAACTGAGTCTCAAGCTAGTGTCCCTCTTTGCGCTGTGGGCTAGTGCTCAGCGTATTAGGAGTCAGCCCCAAGTATGCTTCTTACCGTGCTTCTGACTATTGGCTTTGACTGTCATTTCCAGTACAAATTCTGCTTCTTTGCCTCCTCCCTGAATGCTGACAATCAAAGTAATCCTGGTATACATCACTAACAGCAGAAGAAAGGATGGTTTTGGATAACTATCTCAGGAGGTTAATTCCTGACTCTTTCCACATGGAGCTGTTACACACTCACTAATATTTACTTGATGACTGTTCATTCTGCTATTAGGCTAAGTGTTCAAGAGAACACATAATCCAGAATCAAGTCTTTTTTAAAGGTGAGAACTGGAAGGGCTCCTAGAAATCATTTGAGGTGGTTCTGAGGTGACTGGAGGCAAGTCCTGTGCTCCTGCTGGGAGAATCTCAGCGGATGGGTCAGGGAAGGGCTTCGTGGTAGCTGTGCTCCCTCCTTGGCTTAAACCACAGGCTATCATTATTCTTCTTCTCGAAGGGCTTTTTAAAAAACATTTCTTATGGCACTGATCTGCTGGCAATGATTTTTTTTCAGCTTCCGTATGTCTGAAAAATCTTTATTTCATATTCATTTTTGAAGGCTATTTTCTTTTATTTATTTATTTATTTATTTTTAAAATTTTTTTATTGTTACTTAAATTTTTTTTCCAGTGTTCCAAGATTCATTCCCCATTCCCCACACCCAGTGCTCCATGCAATAGGTGCCCCCAGTACCCACCACCAGGCTCTCCCATCCCTCCACCCCCCCTCCCTCCAAGTCCCTCAGTTTGTTTCTGTGTCCAAAGTCTCTGTTGTTTCGTTTCTCTCCCTAGATTACCCTACTTCCCATTTACTTTCCTTCTCCCATTGTCCTCCAGGTTACCCCTCATGCACCACAAGTAAGTGAAACCATGTGATACCTGACTTTCTCTACTTGGCTTATTTCACTCAGCATAATCTCTTCCAGTCCAGTCCATGTTGCTACAAAAGTTGGATATTCATCCTTTCTGATGGAGGCATAGCATTCCAATGTATATATGGACCACATCTTCTTTATCCATTCATCTGTTGATGGGCACCTTGGCTCTTTCCACAGTTTGGCAATTGTGGCCATTGCTGTGATAAACACTGGGGTACATATGGCCCTTCTTTTCACTACATCTGTATCTTTGGGGTAAATGCCCAGTAGTGCAATTGCAGGGTCATAGGGTAGTTCTATTTTCAATTTTTTAAGGAATCTCCACACTGTTTTCCAAAGCTGCTGTACCAGTTTACATTCCCACCAACAGTGTAAGAGGGTTCCCCTTTCTCCGCAGCCTCTCCAACACTTATTGTTTCCTGTCTTGTTAATTTTGGCCATTCTGACTGGTGTAAGGTGGTATCTCAGTGTGGTTTTGATTTGAATTTCCCTGATAGCTAGTGACGCTGAACATTTTTTCATGTGTCTGTTAGCCGTTTGTATATCTTA